>CAWVNZ010001003.1:0-69547 GCA_963930735.1 Dioctria linearis
AGCTAGAACGATATCCACTTCGATTGAAACCGTCTCGATAAAGACCGAATCTGGAGCTTTCCAACATCCCACCATTGACTAAGAAAAGGAAGTCAGCTTTCCTCTCTTGCCAATCGTGCCAGAAATCAATGTACTCATTGATGAACTGCTCGGAATTCAAGAAAATAGTTGTTGAATATCCAGCATGCAGTTCTTCTTTTCAACTAGAGGGCTGGTCGCCACTACAAGAAGATGATCGCTACGGAACACACTTCATGAGTGACACCAACGAAATGTTCTAGTATTCCAGGTGAGACGTAAAGTCTATCAATTCTGGAGCCTGCGAGACTTCCATGGATATTTCGCGAGACCCTCGTGTATGATCTAGTCGTAGGATGCATCCAACGATAGATATCCACGAGTCTGAAAACACCGACAAAATTCCTCAATCGAGTAGCATTAACAGAGTTGAAGTCAACTCCAGAGTGCCGATCCATTGAGGGATTCCGAGTGCAGTTGAAATCACCTCCGAGGACAGTTTCGCCGCTAAAATTCACCAGACAGGACTGAACATTATCAAGAACTTGTCTTGTAATGTCCTGGTCATGAGGAAGGTACACGTTTACTAGCTTGATATTTTTGTCTTGAATGACAAAGTCGAAGGAAGAAGCGAAGCGATACAATGATTGCCACCCCTGAGCCTCGGTGAGGCGCAGGTGTGGCAATCATTGTATAGCCAGTGTGTAAATAAACATAACGCTCAAGTTGTGTATATGTGTCTTGTGTAAAGTTCGTCTCCTGTAGAAGCGCGATGTCTATATCGAACATTTTGACATGTTCGATAGTGCTGTGTAACCTTGTATGTGCACTTAAACCCCCGGTGTTGATAGAAGCTATCTTGCACATTCAAAGAGATGCAAAGCTCAAGCGACAATGGTACGACGTCTACGGACGAGAAGAATCGGCCAAGCGATGCTCCTGAAGCAACTCCTCACCTTCCAATGGAGACGATCTAAGCGAGCTACATGGTTGTACTTCCTCCTCTTCTTGGACTCCTGTTGTAGGTTTCGAAGCTGAGGAAGTAACAACTCTGGCCTCTCCAGCTTCTTTACAAGAATGCTCCAGATTTTATCTGCGTTCTTCTTGTACTGGAGCTGGCCAAGAATTTCAGAGATCTTTCCCCTAGGAATGTTTTCCATCCCCTTCGAGACCTCAAATTGGCTACCAGTCGAAATTGTGCTACCACACGACTCGTAGCCACTGAAGCTCGAGATCCAAACCGGTGACATCACAGTCCGAACGCTGTTCCAAAGATGCTTCCGCCTCTCTCACAACAACCTTGGAACCGCGGCGACCACTATCGCCCTTCTCCGAGTGGGGCCGTTTTGGAGCGACTGGCTTTAATAATAATAAAAATAATAATTAATAAAATAGTAATAATAATCTTATTTAATTAGTGCTTGTAGATTCTTTACTTTTCTTTACTTTTAAATACTCCTAGACTTGTAGGTTCAATGTACAACTCTAAAATATATTCCAGGTTAAACTTGTTGCGTGTAGCAAAGAGTAAATTCTTCCATATACGATTGAATAATGAAAATATAGTTTATTAGACCAGAAAAAAAATTTCAATAGATCTAATTTTGGAAGTAGCGTAGACGTTGTATGCCTCGAACATGAAAAATCTTAGTAATCCATGCAAAAGAAGCATACAGGTTGAAATTAACAGAAAATTGAGAATTTTATGCATTTCAGAGTAAAATTTTCGTTAAACCTAATTCTTGCACTACGGTTTTAGGGAAACGAAATTTTACAATATATGTTTATTGTTAAATCAAAAAAAATTGTTCTCGCTATATTCACGGAATACAAAATAATCATTGATATGAACTTTAACTGCTACACAATATATTTATTATTATAGTATAAGCAGTATTGTAGTATAGTAGTCTTGCTGTTGCGGTGAGCAGACGTGTTTTTGATTGCTTTTAGTCGTGTAAATTTTTTAAATTCTTTTAGTGCTCATTTTTTTTGTGTGTGTCCACGATGACTAGTTCACCTATTTGTAATAGCTGTAGGAATGCTCTGCATGCTAAATCGAAAGCATTGGCTTGCGGTGGAATTTGCGGGCATAAATATCACTTGGAATATACTGGCGTTTCATCTGCCCATTTTTCCGTGCTTGCTGCTGCTGACGGCTTTATTTGAGTTTGTTCAGCTTGCTCATCTCCTTCAATTTGCAACTTGGAAAAGCGGTTGGCTGAACTTGCGGATACTATTGATAGGCTTGTAGGCGCATTCTCACTTCCTGGGATCGTTGCGGGTAAACGTCGTACATTGTCATCTTCTGTGGCAACTTCTGTTGGTCAGTCCTCTGTAGATGTACAATCACCAGTGGTGCGCATTACACGTAACTCCTCGAAATCGTCATCTGTTAAACCATTAGTAAATGGCAGACCTGCAGTGAATATTAATAAAAATGTAAAAGTCTCCAAACCACCTGTTGCAGGCAGTAGTGCAACTGCACTCGCAAAGAATTTGTTTAAGTTAAAGCTCTTTTGCTTTAACTGAGATGTATAGGCCTAGGTGACCGCTGTAGAATTGAATATCGATGCTTGTATCGATACTCAAAATAATGGGGAATGGTTGAAAAGCTGACCGTTCTGACTTAATGAGTAGAAACGCACTGATTGTCGATTATAATAAAACTTAATTTATTATTTATTTCATTCAATATATTTTTAACAAAATTGAACGCGCGTAATCAATATTAATAAATCAATTCACAAATTGACCTGTAAAAAAACAGGGTTCATCGACTTGAGCGATTAATAATTTACCGCAGTGAGAATGCTGACCCAGCAGTACATATTGTAAAAACTGCATGTAAAGAAAAAAATGGAAATTGGCACTGCTCACGGTGGTGAATTATGATCGCTGGTTCAATAAACTTAAGAATAATAACCCCTTAAAATGCTTACGCTAGATTAAATGAAATTCTTGGTTTATCATGATTATAGTGAATTTGACTATCTTAAATTAGTAATGCTAATTTAATTTTTAACTTAATAATTATGATCTGGGTCATAACATACTCCCCCGCGTTGAACATACCTTGTTCAACTGTCAATGTTTACCCTGAAGTCCGGGGTTGTAACTCGTCTCGGGCTGGGTTTAGGTGGCTTAGATGTATTGCAGCATGATTTAGTTGTTTTGCATCTCCAAGTGATTCCAAAAAGTGTAATAATGATTACCAGGGACAGTGTTAGATATCCTACCGTGTAGTGATGGACGTGGGGTGCGTGAAATTTATTTGGGAGTTCTCTTATATCCTGCATTTGAACTTCCTTCTGAAGGGCTCTCAATTCTGCTAATTTAGCGTGATACGCTATGGCATTGTGTTGTATCATTGGAAGATGATCGAGGCTTATGGGTTTGGGAATACTTCCGACACGTGTGTAGGACAACTTGCTGGTAGTTGGATATACATGATGCCCTTGGATCGTCAAGAATTCTTGCCTGATAACACAGTTTGCTTGAAGTTTCAAGAGACCGGAACCTTCGATTGACATTCGAGATACATCATTTCCACATACGACGTTGACTGTAGTCTTCTCCTTGAAAGCGTAGATCCATTGATTTGGGTGGAATAACTGTATCCATACTGGGTCACTGTTGGTACTTCTGAGATCGCATGTAGGTGAGATTTCCCTGTGATGAAACAGTTCAATTTCGCAAAGGCTAACATTTTCTCCTCTTCGATAGATTGATGCAGCTGCTTGCATAAATAGATAGTTTCATCAGTTTGTAGACACGACGATTGTTGTTGCTTAGTCAATGAGTAATATTGATCTCGATGCAGATTAATTGCTAGAAACTCTGATGCTGGGTTAATTGTAACAAGTGTTCCATTGATCAATGCTGGAATGGGAGTGACTCGGAATAATTCGAATTTCTCTAAGTTTACGAGAGGCAGTCTCAATCGAAAGATAACATAATTTTCAACGACTCGGCCCTCTATTGTCATCAAGCGATAGAACTGTATTATAGAATCCTGGGGTGCTGGTAATTGAAGACATGTGGGTAACTGGACCTTGATGAGAGTGACCTCTTGAGCTAATTGCCTTGGGGACAGGAGCATGTGATTAATCCTTCCATGGTGGGTGTCGGTGATAGTGTCTATTATTGCTGATTGTGTTTTTTGAAAGTTTAACGTCATCAGAGTCAGTTCCATTGCTAATGAAGAAAACAGTTCCATCGCTTTCTGCTGATACAGTCCTTCACTGATATTATTTATGCGCAGGTTTATCTGGTCAAGGTGATCATCTATTTCTTGGAACTTTCTGTCAACACCTTCTTGATCAGTTTTCATTATATTTATTGTGGAGTCTATCAAAGACGTCTGATTTTTTAGTAGTGTGAGGAGACGGTTTTCATTTTCCTTTATGTCATCAATAGTGTTAGACATCTCTGCTGCATATTCAGAGTCCAGTACGCCGAACACGGCATTTTCCACATCGTCAATGATATTAACAGCACCTCATTTGGTTCTAGTAGATTTAGTTTTGACGTGTAGGAGTTCATTATCAATAGAAATTTCCTCTTGCAGACGATTCAATTGGTTAACTAGTTTGACACACAAATTCGTCTGTTTTAGCACAAAGAGGAAGTTTATCTGAGTGCATAGGTGATCTAGGGTTTTGGTGCTATTTATAATTGCTTGAAAATCGTTCCAGTATGTCTCCATTTCATAATAGACTACAAGTTTCCATTCATTTGATATTATGTTAGTCGTGCCGATATTCTCAAAATATAACCCAGGTTGTGGTGTGAAAGGGGATGTTTCAATAGGCTGTCCTCTTATAATGGGTAGAATCATACAGGTTAAGAGAAGTGTTGTTAGTGCGGAACCATACGTCTGACGTGTCTTTTTTGTTGGAACCTTGCCGCTACTGCATGTAGAGTTGTCGTAAGCTGCTGCTAATTGGGATGAGTTTCGTCGTTTTGAAGTTTGACCTTCTCTGTCCTGATCATCATGACTAGCCGATCTATCTTCATTATCGTCCTCTATAGGCAGTGGAGCGAGCCTGTGTATTGGTCGCCGTAATGTATTATTTGCCGTTCGAACGTCGGCTACTCGGACAAGACCATCATTGCCCTTGAATATTTTCACAATTCTTCCTAGCGGCCATTTGAGTGCTGGCAAGTTATCCTCCTGTATGATCACGATAGTACCTGGTTGGACATTTTCGCAGCTTTGCTTCCACTTAATACGATGCTGCTGTTCGACCAACCTAAAAAGAAAGGCAAAATTAGACTAAAAATAAAAATAAAAAAATCTTACCAGCACCTGGTGTATTAACAGGTGCAAAGGTCCCACGACGACCTGAAATAAATAAAAATGAATTAAAAAATTGAACTAAATCAAAATAAAGAATTAAAATCACAACAAAACTATGTTAGTTAATAAATGCAAAGCACATACAAACAATAACAAACCATGCAAAGCACATACAAACAATAACAAACCATGCAAAGCTAAATAAAATCCTTACTACAAAACATAAAACATAAAGAATATGTTAGTACCCATGCCAGGGCACACAATAAACCTCCTTTCAATAGATTCGTGAATACCTGAGATGAGAATTTTACAAAACAAAAACTCACCTTGGCAGGTAAACACGGTATTGGAAAAGGTGGGAATTTACATAAAACCTACATATAAATTTAACAAATTTTTACAAACCTGTGTAATAATCAATGAATCCCACGATGATCACATTTTACCACACAAAACACTATTTTTAACATAAAAATTCACAAAAAGAATCACTCGCGCGCGGCTCACATTTCGCATAAAAATAAACAGTCAAACTCCATACTTTCGCGATGTTTGACATATCACCCCGGGGTGAAAAGAGACGTAGAATCTAATGGGCGCGTTCGCGTCGCGATATTTTTCACGAGTTACGGGTAATTCGCGATTTTATGAATGTACCTTTACACCAATGAGTGCGAAAGAGACACAAAGGTATGAAAGGGACACGAATAAAGATGAACGAAAATGAATTCTGAGAGGAATTTAGTAAATTGAACTAAAAGATGGCGTATCGATAAGTTATGGCACAGATTCGGAAAACTTATCATAATTACGTGAAATTAAAACCAATTTCTATGGGAAAGATGTCAAAAAATGCAATTTGTAATTTGGCATCAAATGACTACAATAAATTCACACATTGAAGTCAAATTAAGCTCAAAAATTGTATAATTCATTTTTATGGATATGAAATCGGAACATTTTTTTCTATAAAAAGGGGGTTCATTCTTCATTCTGTCTTCTTATTTTCAAAGTTGTCAAAGTGCGAGCACATGCAATAGCATTCCTCCCACAATTTGCAAGTTTATTCAAAGTGTCATCGATCAAAGAGAAATAGAACTTTCAGCAACATTACCATTTTTCAACAATTGGAGCAGTATAAATTTCAAAGGCAATTCGTAACTTCAACAAATTTCAAGTGAATTTATTGATTGAAATTTTATTAGCAACAAATTTCAATCAAATTCAAGGTAACCTTTCGAATTAATTATTTATTTTCAATTTGAGTTAAATTTCATTGTGTCCGCATGCCAGGTGTTGGTCATATACACATGTATGAATTTAACAAGAACAATTGAATTTTTTGATTCTTAAATTTTTTCTTTCAGCCATTTAACTAATTCACTCAAGTAAATCGAAATTTCTAACAATTATTCATCGTGTAAAAAATATGCCATTAGGTCATTTTTACACAACATAATAATTGGAAATTAGATCTACCTTGAGTTCTAATTACTATTTACTTTCAGCCATTAGTAAATATATTAGTTAAGAAATAGAAAGGAAAATTGTTTTTACCTTATATATATAGAAATAAAATTATAACGTAGCATAATTTCCTAATTTGTGAATATTGAATAGAAAAGGATAAATTCGAGTAAAATATAGTTTTTTTTGTACATTTCAATTTCCTTTAGTAATTAAATACATAACAACACAGTGAATTAGTGAATTGTAAGTGAAGTTTCGAAGCTTTTACGTGTAAGTTGAAGGAAGTAAATTTGACATATCGAAATAATTGTTCAAGTAATTAATTTTCTCATAAACTTAAAGTTTGTTTAGTCATTAGTATTATCGTTTACAATAAATAATTGAGTGAATAATAGAGTGACAAATTTCTTTTTATTTAACCGCTACACGCCACCAAGATATTTATTCCAGCACACATCATATTCTCGTTTGTAATCATAATTTGTTTGAAAGTCAATTATTGGAATTGACAAGTTTCATTAAATTGTGTTTTGCGAACGCAGTTGTGTGTAGACGCCAATTATTGGAATTGGCAGTCAGCTGTGACTAAACACTGCAGTTGGTTGAGATATTCTCTTGACCATCGCCTCCAGAACTCCTGTTTAATGTGAGTCACTAGTTTCCATCGTTTGAGAAGACTTATTCTTGTTTCTTCACATCTGGGATCAATGGAGGCCGGGAGGGGCTCACCGATCAAGAAGTGTCCAGGGGTCAAAGCCGTGAAATCATTTGGATCAGAGGACATGGACGTAATTGGTCTGGAATTGAGTATTGCTTCTATTTCAATCATGACCGTTTCCAGCTCTTCATACCTAAGTGAAGCTGAAGCTAAGCTGCGTTGGAGTAGGTATTTGGCTGACTTAACGGCTGCCTCCCATAGACCTCCAAAATGAGGAGCTCGTGCAGGTATGAAATGGAAGTCAATTCCGCTTGCGCTGCACCTTGTTTCGATCTCTTCTCTCGCCTTGTCTGCGAAGATGCTATCCAGTAGTTCTTGTAGTTGGTTTCTGGCGCCAAAAAAAATCGTAGCATTATCGCAATATAACTTCTGGCAGTGCCCCCTTCTGCCCATGAAACGTTTCAGAGCACCAATAAATGCGTTCGTTGTTAGATCACTCACTACTTCCAAATGTACTGCTTTGGTAGCAAAGCAGCAAAACACTGCTACAAAAATTTTTTAGAGGTTTCTTCCCTCTGAGATGAAAATGCGCCCATATCGGCCCACAGAAATCCACACCAGAATTAGTAAAGGGTCGTGCCGGTTGTATTCGGGTAGCTGGAAGATTCCCCATTAACTGTGTTCGCAATTTCGGATTGCTTCTGAAACATCGGACACAGTTTTGCACTATGGAGCGTGCGATGGTTTTCCCTTTTATTGGCCAGAACTGTTGCCTGGTTATTGCCAGGAGAGCTTGTGGGCCGACATGACGATGGTTCCTGTGGATGTCGGTCATTAAAAGTTTTGTAAATGGATGATTATAGGGCAGGAGCATGGGATGCTTGGCATCATATGACAGGGATGATGCTTCTAACCTTCCTCCGACTCGAATGACTCCCTGATCGTCTAAAAATGGAGCAAGGCTAATAAGTGGGCTGGATTTATTTAGCTCCGTTAATTTTTGTAGCTGAGATCGATCATCTTTGAAATTTTCCTCTTGCATGATCTTAATTATGGTGAGTAATCCCTTATCTAATTCTAAGCTTGTCAATGCACAGCTCTTATTTAGATTAGTTTTGCCTTTATTTCTGGTGATATCTATGAAACTTAGAACGTAAGCCGTGATCCGTTGCAATTTTTTGAAGGAATTTTGGTGATTTATATGATATACGAAATGTGGAATGCTGTTTTCGATTGTTACTGGGATTGCAGTGCGTTTCCTTTCAAGCTCACATTCTGAGTCTGTTTTATGTGGTTTTGGCCATATTGATTCTTCACCGTGTAGGAAGAGAGGTCCATAAAACCAGAAATTGCAGCCTTCTAATCTTTCTGGGGCAATACCACGGGATAGGATATCGGCAGGATTTTCCTTTGAATTTACATGCCTCCATTGATGGGGTGATGACAGTTCGTGTATAGAAGCAATTCGATTGGCGACGAATGTTTGAAATGACGACGATCTAGAGTTTATCCAGGCGAGAACTATCTCCGAAAATGTCCAGTAGAACGTGACGGCATCTTCCATTTTGAGATCTTTCAATGCGCGCTTGGTAAGCTCAGCAGTAAGCTTCGCGGCACATAATTCAAGTCTAGGTAGTGTCAATTGCTTAGTTGGAGCTACTCTCGACTCGCAGAGTAGCCTCACTACGATACGGTTATGACTATTGACAGAACGGATATAAACGGCTCCTCCGTATGCCCGTTCAGAAGCATCTGCAAAGGCATGTATTTGTGTGGATCTTGGGCATTCTTAGCTGAACACGTGTCTTGAGATTTTTATGTCATTCAATAATTGCAGCCCTTCACGAAATCTGATCCATCTTGTATGTAGCTCTGATGGGACTGCGGCATCCCAGTCGAGTTTAAGATTCCATAATTGTTGAAGGAACATTTTGGCGGTAACGACAACTGGCCCCATGATTCCGAGCGGGTCGAACAAGTGAGCTATGTCCGATGATATGAGTCTTTTGGTCACTCGATCTGTTTTAGTCCAATTGGTTTTAATGCAGAAGACATCATTTTTTGGTATCCATGTTAAGCCCAGGGTTTTGATATGCTCTTCAACTTCATCATTGAAGTCCAATTGAATAGCAGTATCTTCTCGTGAAATGTTTTGAAGTAAGCGTGGATGGTTAGCACACCACTTTCGAAGCTTGAATCCGCCTTTCTGGAGTAAAGCAATCAGTTGTCTTTGAGTGTCAATGGCTGTGGCTAGGCAATTGGACCCTGTCATGACATCATCTACGTAGAAATCGCGCTGAATTACCTCGGAAGCTGTAGGATAATCCTTGCCATCTTCCTGTGCCAACCTATTTAGACATCTTGTGGCTAGGAATGGAGCTGTTGTTGTTCCATAGGTCACTGTGTTCAACTGATAGAATTTCAGTGGGGCATTCGACTCACTTCTCCATATGATTAACTGAAATCGACGATCTTCTTCATTGAGTAGGACCTGGCGGTACATCTTCTCGATGTCAGCTGTGAAGACAAATTTGGGCAATCTGAATCGCAGCAAGATTGAAAAGAGTTCGTCCTGTATACTCGGTCCTGTTGCTAAGACATCATTCAGCGATACGTTCGTGGAAGTTTTGGCAGATGCATCAAAGACAACCCTTAGTTTGGTCGTTAGGCTGTCGGATTTGATAACGCTATGATGAGGAAGAAAGTAGTATGGATGTTGAATAGTTCTTTCGTTAATTTCTTGCATGTGGCCGAGCTTGATATATTCATTAATGAATTCCACGTATTGTGATTTAACATCATTGTGTCTGGCAAGTCTTCGTTCTAGCGACAGGAATCTTCGTAGAGCGATATCCTTGGACTCCCCTAGTTTGTCAGTGGTGTAGTAACCCCGTTTACCGCCGTGCTTTCCTGTTAATATCGCAGGCCGCATGATCTGAAAAGGAGTTTGATCAATGCAACATTCGCAATTTGTAGATTTTTATTTGTATAGATTTCGTTGTGTCTTGTATTACAGAGAGGACAGACACAATTATGTCTATTCTATAAAGAGTTTGAGGCCATTGTTATGTACAGTCTTTATTTTATTACCGACTTTGACGACAGAGTTTTCCGGTGATAATACCTTAATGATTTCACAAGGTCCTTCCCAAAGGGAGGAAAATTTGTTTTTACGATTCTGATTTCTGACAAGTACTTTATCTCCTATATTGAGTCTTTTTTCCCAAGTGTTTTTGTCATAATACTGCTTTGACTGGATTTTCTTCTTATGTAATGTTTCTCTGGCAATCTGGTAGCCATGCTGTAAACGAGATTTTAGCTCATTTGCGTAGTATTCGTAGTTATATGAAATTTGCGGTTTTTGACCTAGGCTGTTTGGGAGGTATGCTGGGTATCCATACAAGAGTTCATATGGACTATAGTTGGTACTGCTGTGAGGTGTTGTGTTATACACAAACATAGCATAGGGTATCCAGGTGTCCCAAGTGAGAGGATCCTGGTTAACGTAATGTCGAAGGTACTCCGCAAGTGTTCGGTGACTGCGCTCTAGTTTGGTTTGGGGATGGTATGGTGCTGTGTTTATTTTCCTGACTTTAAGCAGCTTGCAGATTTCTTTGAAAATGTTACTCAGAAAATTGGTTCCTTGATCCGTTAGTATTGATTCTGGGATCCCATGTCGGCAGACAATATTTTCAACAAGGGGCCCTGGCAACGGTAGTTGCCTCAGCAGTTTTTATAGGCAGAGCCTCTGAAAACTTGGTTAGGTCATCTTGAAAGGTTAACAAGTACTTGTTACCCTCATAACTTACGGGCAGTGGTCCTACAATATCTAACGCTATCCCCTTGAATGGTCTGGAACTACTGGTTGTAATTTTCATGGGAACAAGGGGGTTTTTTAGAAGCTTGTTTTTCTGGCATGATTCGCATTTGCGAATGAAGTTTGTTACGTCTTTAAGCATAGTGGGCCAAAAATAGTTTGGTTTTAAGCGCTTTAGGGTGCGAGACACTCCTTGATGTCCGCCCAGAGGTGTATTATGATATTCATTTATGATTTTCATTATGTCTTCGGGTTTGTTTAGATATAGTTTCCTGTTGTTGAATAAATATACCTGAATGTTCGTTCCCTTTATAGTTTCTGCGAGAATCTGTTTTATTTCGCTCGCCGTGGACACATCAGATGCGGGAATTGATATACCTATTTGGTTTAACCGGTTTTTTATACAAAACTCGCGGATTTTTGTAACTATGTCAGTGATTATTTTCCTGTCTTTCTCCGTCCTTAAAGGTATTATGGCTTTTGCCGCGATAAAGTTCGTATTTGTGGGTTTATGGTGGAAGATTTTTAATTCGCTGACTTCGGGACTCGCATAATTGTTTATGTAATTTTTGAATGCGATTTCTTCGGAAGTTTCAATCATAGACAGCAAAATGAATTTGGTACGTATTTGTTTATTTTTAAAAATAGAATCTGGTACTTCCTTTATGATTAATTGATTAGAGGATTTATGTGAATCATTCTCGATTGACGTACTAACTCTTGCGTCTTCGATTTGGTTGTTATCCTTTCCTTATGCGTGATTTTTGTTTGGCTTCTTGTTACGACACCAATTTTTTCTTTTATTTTTATCTGATGTTCATCTTCATCCTGGTTTGTAATCCGGCTTAATGCGTCAGCATTAGCATTGTACTTTCCGGGTTTATAACGGATCTCATACTCATATTCCACGAGTAATATTCGCCATCTGGCCAGTCTAGAGGTTGGCTCTTTTAGGTTCATCAACCATTGGAGTGGCCTGTGATCAGTTAATATGCTAAAACGCTTCCCATAGATATACGGACGGAACTGTTTGACAGCAAATACGATTGCTAGTAATTCTTTTTCCGTTGTGGTATATCTCGTTTCTGCGGGATTAAGCGTGCGGCTTGTGAAGGATATTGGTCGATCCTTACCAATCTCGCCTTGAGATAAAACAGCCCCTATCGCTATGTCACTAGCGTCGGTTGTTAACAAGAGATCTTTGCTAAAATCTGGATATGCCAGCACTGGGTATTCAATCAATTTTTCTTTAAGACTTTTAAAAGCTTCATCGCAACACGCGTCCCACTTGAATTCAGTGTGTTTTTTTAAGAGCTTGGTTAGTGGTTTAGCGATATTTGCGAAATTAGATATGAATCTCCGATAGTAACCTGCAAAACCCAGAAAGGATTTTACATCTTTAGCACGTTTGGGTCTGGTGTAGGTTTTTACTACTTGAATTTTCATTGGATCCGGGCTGAGACCATTTTCTGAGATTACATGACCAAGATAAGTTAATTCCCGTTTAATAAAATTGCATTTTTCAGGTTGAAGTTTCAGTTTGTGTAGCCTTAGATGATTTAGAACATTTATTAATTTTGAATTGTGGTCTTGTAAATCCTATCCGTATACAACAATATCATGAGCACATTATTCATCAAACGCTGAAAAGTAGCAGGTGCGTTTTTTAGTCCAAAGGACATTCGGTTGTATTCGTAATGCCCAAATGGAGTACTGAAGGCAGTCTTGTCTTTATCCTTCTTGTCGACGAGTATTTGATGAAAACCGCTTGCTAAGTCGAGCGTGCTGAAATACCTGGCTTTGCCAACTGATCCAATATATCGGTGATATTGGGTAAGGGATATGCATCACCAATAGTAATGTCGTTCAGCCTTCTAAAGTCCACTACCACCCTCCATCGTTTGTTGCCAGAGCTGTCGGCTTTTTTCGGCACGAGGAGTAAAGGTGAGTTCCATGGACTAGAACTTGGCTTGACAATACCATTTTCCAGCATCTCGTTGACTTGCTTATGGATTTCATTGCGGTGTGCTTCGGGTAATCTATAGGGTCGTATATAAATGGGTGGTTTATCGTCCAGTGTTGTAATTGTATGCGTAAACGCATCTGTATAGGTTAAGGAAACACCTTCGAGATAGAATAGGTCATTGTAGTGTCGACAGATTTCCAATATTGACGTTTTTTCCTCTGCGTTACAATGATCAAGATTTAATAATGTTTGTAATTTCTTTAAGCGATCAACAACCGGGTCTCCATCGAAATTAGCCTCTGTTGTGACTCAGGTACCTATGCCCCGAATCACAACCATTAGGTCAATACATCAATATATTGCCCTATACAATATATTGATGTATCACATAAATGATCCTGAAAATGAAAAGTTATTTAATTTAAAATTGAAATTTGAAATTTTAAATGCATTTAAAAATGCATTTCCATATCATAACAAAATGCAATTTAGCATAAATTGCATTTTGTTATCAGGCATGCATTTCATTCCCACGATATGCACTGCACACTTACCTACGTACAGTGTCTTCTTCTTTTCTCTTTTTGTACGTACACTGTACACTGCACATACGTATATT
Organism: Dioctria linearis; assembly: GCA_963930735.1. NCBI lineage: Eukaryota > Metazoa > Arthropoda > Insecta > Diptera > Asilidae > Dioctria > Dioctria linearis. The sequence continues at coordinate 13,854 of CAWVNZ010001003.1, forward strand.
ATTCAATTTGTAATCTAATTGTATGTACATACATACATACAATTATTACAATTATTCTCGCCCGCTTAAAATTAATATTTCAAGACGGGCGCACAAGTGCATATCAGATTACAGTTTTGCTGTCATGCATATACATTGCTACCAAAGTTTTTTGCATTTTCTCACGTACGTTTTTTCAACGTCGTGAGAAAGCAATAAAACAATAAGATAAAAAAGCTTTTAAAAAAGTGATCGTGGGTACCTGGGTGCAATTTGCCCAAACCTCGGGGAGTTTGTTTTCGACCCGTCGAGAGAGAAAGATCGGAAGTCCCAATAAATAAAACATTCTCGAATCAGGAAATTTAAAAGAAAAATTGTAAACTTATAAAAGAAAAGGGTGCTAAAACGGAAATTGTAAACACATTGGATAAAAGTGCCGATTGAAAATTGAAATTTAAAAGAAAAATTGTAAACTAAAAAAAAAGGGTGCTAAAACGAAAATTGTAAACACATTGGATAAAAGTGCCGATTGAAAATTGTAAATTTATTAAAACAAGAAAATTATAAATAAAAGAAATCTAAAAGATTTTTAGGAAAAAGTGCAAGTTTTGTGTTTGACTGTTTAATCCCCATCTCAAAACTTAAAGGTGGCTGCTCTCTTCGTTGAAGCACGGAGCAGGCACAAAACATTTTGGTGGCAGCGGAACTCAACCCAAGTCAGTGTAATAAAAAATATATAAATAAATAAAAATAATTCGTTTTCTTAAAATAAAAGAAAAAAAAATAATAAAATAATACAAAAAAAAAATATCCCGGGTACCCAGGAGGTACTTAGAGGCGTTAAAAGTTTAAGCGCCTAAGCGCTCACCGTGGGACCCAAGGAGGCTTCATCCCTGCCTCACTAAGACGATTCCCAGAAGGAAGACTACAAGAAATCGTCGTCCCGGACGCGCGACGTATCTTCACTATCATCATCATCATTATCTCCATTCCTCAGCAACATTATTAAAAACGAGAACGCCTGACAAAGGACTCCAAATATCACATCTCTAGCAACATCATCTACAGCTATCGGAACTAAAAGCCAATACTTGGATAAATACTAAGGTAGAAAAAGAAAACATTTTCCTTTTTTTTTTTTTCTCTCTTACAAAATTTTTCCTGCTTTGTGTAAAAAAAAAATAATTTTATTTTTTGCGAGTGTACGCAAAATACGCTACTCCACGAAGCGACCTCTGCGGTAAGGCTTCGTGAACTTGCTGGCCAGAGGACTTCGATAAACCAATAATCAATCCCCTGCAATAGCAATTCTTAAGTCTATTGATCAGGAGAAAGATTTTGGTTGGAGATAGAAATTTTGATGCAACTGCTCATTTTATTTAATTACAAAAGATTAAGACAACATTTTTAAGAAAAAAGAATTTTTCTTTTCATATTGCACAACAAATTTAGAATTTATATTTTTTAATTGCAAAATTTGTGCATGTACTTTTACCACATCTTCTATACTATAATCACACATATATATTAGATATATATTTAGTTATAATTAAAAGCAAATTTTTTCCTTACTTCTTTTACAAAAATTTTAATAAATTCTCCGACTTTTACCAAATAAATATTCGCGAATAAGAATCAACCAAGGCAAATTCTTACAGATTCGATTTGATTTAGTTATTTGACAAGTTATTAGAGCACTACAGTCTCTTATATTAATATAGATACAATACATTTTTAAACAAAATCCATCCATACGACTTTTCAGAATTAAATTTCTTTCAACCTGCTGTTTAGCAGTTGCAATACATACAACTGAGTACATTTAAAATTGACAATTACGTGTTTTTGTCTTCATCTTAGCGTATACTCCTTAGATTTTGCTGAAATATTTTTTCCCCTTTTTCCTAATTTTTACATCTTACATACATACCAACATGACTGACGAAAACAAATCTTTCGACGAGCTTTGCTTGTCTCAGGTCCAAAGAACCGCAGAAGTTAGACAAATCTTGGCCGAATATCACAAAGCTAATAAAGGAAAAAGGACTTCGGATTTTACTTCCGAAAAACTTCAAAGATTGGAAGACTTGCGGGCTTCATTCGAAAAAACGGAAACCCTTATTCAAAATCATGAAGATTTCGATGAATCTCATGATTATTATAAACAGTCATGTTATGACAAAACAGAGGACTGGTACAACCTTACCAAGGCAACTCTGTCTGATAGGTTAAAATCCATTTCACTCCATACAGAGCGCACAAATAACCCGTTTTACATTCCACTTCCAAAAACTTCACAAAAAACAACTGCAGCTGATAATCAAGACAACACAGACAATAATCAACCTAATTCAGTAACGTTTAGGTTGCAGGATCATAGACAAAAGTCAATATCGCGAATTATACAATCGATCAATTTTAATTCATTATCGACTACAACACAGACATATCTGACACAAAAGATAAATTCATTGAACAAATACTGGGATGATTTCGAGGCAACGCACAATGAATTAATTTCATATACCAGCCCCAACGACCTCGAAAATGACTATTTTAAAAATGATGTTTACGCCGATATAGAAACATCATACACAGACACTATAATTGCGCTCCAAGAACACTTGGACTCAAGATCCCAAAACTTAACAAATAATACAACTAATTTCAGGGAAAATCATAGTAATGTCTCCTTTAGAGACCAATCTACCTCCTTCCTATCAGAAGCTAGATCGCTCATCCCCAATTTCAGTGGAAATCCGAAAGATCTCCACAAATTTATCTCCAGTTGTGATGATATATACGCGACGGCATCGACGGTGAACGAAAAACACTCCCTCCTTAGCTTAATAAGGAGTAAATTATCTGCAGAGGCATATGATGTATATAGATACAATGAGATATCAGAGTGGCCTGATCTAAAATTGATATTGACTCAAACTTTTGAAGTTAAAACTCCTAGATCCACCTTACAGTCTCAATTAAGTAATTCGAGACAAAGTAGAGAGGAAAGTGTAAAAGACTTCCTTCAAAGACTAAATGCAACACTATCCAAATTAAATGAGGCAACGCACTCTTACACAACGGATAAAGTACTACTAAAATCATTATTAAAAGATAATGAGAGTCAGGCTGTAAGGGCAATTGAAGACGGATTATCCAATCCACAATTACAGACTTTAGCTAAAGTTCATCCTGATAAATCCTTCGCTTCACTAAGGTCAAATATTCTAGATCACTCATCACGTATAGAGCAAAGGCAACCTAATTTTCAAGCAAATAACAAGGTAAATCAATATCCCTTTCAACAGAATAGCAATTCAAATCTACTTTGTTTTAAATGTGGTAGACTGGGGCATGCTGTTTCAAAATGCCCAGTCATACAACGCTCAACGCAAAATTTTAACACAATTCCAAGAATTAATTCGCAATTACAACAACGTCCTACAGATTACAATAAGGTTACATCTCCGTCACAGGTTCCATCTTGTCGATATTGTCATCGGACGGGACATACACTCGAGGAATGCAGGACTAGAGCTGCAAATAATAATCGTCTTAATAGCAGCCAAGGAAATCGAAATAATTTTCAAAAGGTAAGCGATACTCCGCGAACGAACACGGCTGAGAGACAGCCACAAAACAGGGACTGGCAACAGCCGGTAATCCGAGAAAATCGAGCTCCACCGCCGAGATACAACAACGCAAACGTCTCGGCAAAAAGATCACCATCTCCAATGAGGAAAAATAATAGAAGTTCATCGGCATCCAGGCAGGGAAACTGGAAGCAGCGGGAGGTAAATTTCGGCAACCTCTCGCAGATACAAACAAAGGCACAAGTTCACAGGAGTCCCGAAACAATATCGACAGGAAATTAGACAAAAACAAATTAATTCAAATCCCTGTCCAAATAAATAAAAATTCGCTAACTTTTTCCTTGTCCATCGATATCTGCTCTGCTCCAAAACTCACATTTTTAATTGATACGGGAGCAGAGATCAGTTTAATTAAACCCCATCCATTAAAGCCAGACAGTATCTGCTACAGAGATGCTGTCTGTAATATAAATACATTGTTTACTGAGTCCACTTGTACAGAAGGACTAATATTCGCAAAATTATCTCTGGAATCTGAGCAAAATATCTCCATCTTAGAACACCCATTTCAAATAGTGGGAAATAACTCCATCCTCTCATACGATGGCCTGCTTGGTCACGACTTTCTATCTCGATACAATGCTAGTATCAATTACAAAAATAAATACATTTCTCTAGAAACTAACGATTCAAATGAATTTTATCCGTATGAGGAATACTATTCAAATTACCCATATGTTTATTTGAAAAGCGAAGACCCAGAAAAGAGGTCTCATACTAAAAGTTTACTGTATACGGAGATAACATTCTCCAACAAACAAAATTATAAAAATTTATCTCCATCAATTGTTTCGCAAAGCAATGTAAATCAATCTCCATCAAATGCTTCACAAGAAGTGAAGCGAAAAAATAATAACAATCTATCTCCATCCAATGCTTCACAGGAAGTGAAGCCCAAAGGTAATTCCAAAATAAAAATATCACCATCAGTAGTTCCAACCCAAATGGAACTAAATAATAACGACAATCTATCCCCATCTACAGCCGCACAAAAGGCTGCATCAAACAAAAATCTATCTCCATCATCTAGCACTTCACAAAATGTGAAGTCTAGTAATAAATCAAAAAAGAAGTCAAGGAATCTCAATAAATGTTTAACTTCTTCAAATTCTATCGAGTCGGAATCATCGAATAACTCCTTCATAATTCCACAAAAGTTGGAATCATATCTCCTTCCTAACAAACATCAGAAAGAATCGGATAAATTAAACAAAATTAAAATTCCGGCTCGATCAGAATTCATCATTGAAATTCCAACTCCTTCTCTTCAAGATGAATCGGTCTGTTTCATAAGGCCAGGCTTATTTCTTGGAAACTCGATCGTCGAACCAGTCAATGGTATGGCAAAAGTCCTAATCCTCAATACAAATGAGGAGGACGCCGATCTGGGCCCTTACGAGGTGAACCCAGTATACCAAGACTTGGACGACTTTGTAGTCATCTATACAGACTCAAACAGAGATCCAATTAAGGGCAGAATAAGAAAACTGCAAAACCTTATAAAATTGGATCACTGTAATTCAGAAGAGTCCGAGAGTATTCGCGATATCTGTAGGGAATTCAACGATCTCTTCTTCATAGAAGGGGATTTCCTTTCATATACAGATGCGATTACCCACAAAATCGAGACCCTCCAAGATAAACCGCCCATTTACACCAAGCCTTATAGACTTCCTGAGGCAAGCCGAACTGAAATAAACCGGCAGATACAAGAAATGCTGCAGTCTGATATTATAAAACCTTCCCATAGTCCCTGGAATTCTCCACTTCTCCTGGTTCCTAAAAAACCAGATGAGAATGGAAATAAAAAGTGGCGAGTTGTGGTAGATTTTCGTCGTATTAACGACATTACTATTGGCGATGCATACCCACTGCCTAATATCACTGATATATTAGACCAGTTGGGGAAGTCGAAATATTTCACCACACTCGACCTAGCCAGTGGATTTCACCAGATAAAGATGGACTCGAAGGACAGGGAGAAAACCGCCTTTAGCACACCCTATGGCCACTACGAATACAATCGCATGCCATTTGGTTTAAAAGGCGCCCCTGCAACCTTTCAACGAGCCATGAATAATGTTTTATCTGGCCTTCAAGGCATATATTGCTTCGTATACATGGACGATATTGTAGTTCATGGATACAATCTAAAAGATCACAACACAAGACTCACAGCAGTATTTAGCCGTCTCCGAAATTTTAATCTGAAACTCCAACCAGACAAGTGCCATTTCCTAAGAAAGGAAATTATGTATTTAGGGCACATAATTACAGAAAATGGAGTCAAACCTGACCCAGCGAAAATTAAGTCAGTTCAGTCATACCCCAGACCCAGGAAGGAAAAAGATATTAAAGCCTTCCTTGGTTTTGTCGGCTATTATCGCCGCTTTATACCAAATTTTTCAAAGATTGCGAAACCTCTTACAAGTCTTTTGAAAAAAGATACTCCTTTCAAGTTTGACGCAATCTGCGACGAAGCATTTTGCGAATTACGCAACAAATTAATTTCAGCACCAATTTTATCATATCCCGACTTCGACAAGCAATTTTTTGTCACCTCTGATGCCAGTGACTACGCCATCGGAGCAGTACTTTCACAAGTTGATGATCAAGAAGATCATCCAATCGCCTATGTGAGTCGAGTTCTCAATGGTGCAGAGACTCGTTACTCAACAATAGAGAAAGAGCTCTTGGCAATAGCTTTCGCAGTTGAGCAATTCAGACCATACGTTCATGGCAGACAGTTTACAATTATAACTGACCATAAACCATTAGTATGGCTCATGAATCTGAAGGATCACTCCTCAAGACTGATGAGATGGAGAATACGTCTTGAGGAATATGACTACAAAATAGTCCATAAATCAGGCAAGCTCAACACAAATGCAGATGCTCTCAGTAGAGCCATTCCAGAAAGCAACGAAAAGTTCGCAGAACCTACCACTAGCGTAAATGTGGTAACAAGGAATCAAGCCAGAGCTCAGGCGAATTTGAATACTCCCAACACGAGTGTAATTAATCAAAATCCAGCTCCATCACAAGTGAGCAATTCCGCAGTTACAATAACTGAGACTAATTTTCCCCTCCTACTGACTAAAAATGCGAATCCTAAATTTTTCATCTTGCCAATGCAAGATACAGAACTTGAAAGAGTGTTGGATTCGAAACTTAAATTTTCAGATAAATCTCCACTTTTAGAAAATGAACTGAACTTCTTCAAGAGAAAAGAGTCAACAGTAATTATTTCAAAAATTAATTTACCTTTTCGATCACAAAGAGATAGATTGGACCTTGAGAAAATTTTAACTGAGATTTGCTCATACACAGAAGCAAATCGGTTAAAACAAATAAATATCTCCTTCCCTATATTAGATCCACAGAATCTAATAATTATTAAAACGCTTTTACCCAGATCTTCGCTAATCAGCAAATAAACATCAAACTCCATCAGGATTCATTAAATATTTATCCGACAGCAATGAGATCGAGCAGATCTTAAAGGATTTTCATTCACTACCGACGGGAGGCCATCAAGGCGTTTCCCGTACTATCAAAAGAATTAAAAAACAGTTCTACTGGCCTGGCATGTCAGACGATATAATAAAGTACGTAAGGAAATGTAAACTTTGTCAAATAAACAAAGTATCCAGAAATCCAAAAATTCCAATGAAAATCTCGAGCATAAGCTCCAAACCGTTCGAAAGAGTGTACCTAGATGTTGTAGGACCTCTCCCAATTTCTCATTCTGGAAACAAATATCTCCTTACATTCCAAGATGACCTTTCAAAATTTTCTGAGGCTATTCCCATAGTCGACACCGAGTCTAAGACATTAGCGGAAGCCTTCACGACAACAATAGTTTGTCGACATGGTATTCCAGAAAGTATCCTAACAGATCAAATTTCCAACCTCATAAGTGGCATGTTCGCCGAGGTGTCAAAACTGCTGAAGATTAAAAGGCTCAAAACTACTCCATATCACCCTCAGACTAACGGTGCATTGGAGAGGAGCCACAGAACTTTAGCTGAATATCTCCGATCTTATGTGGCAAAAGATCCACAAGACTGGGATACATGGATCCCATATGCCATGTTTGTATACAATACCACCCCTCATTCGAGTACTAATTATACTCCACGCGAACTCCTATACGGATTCCCAGCCGAAATCCCAAACAATTTGAAATCATCACCAGCAGTTTGCTATAATTACGATAATTATGCAAACGAGCTGAAAGCGCGTCTACAACACAGCTTCAAAATAGCTAAAGACATAGCCATGGCCAATAAAGAAAAGTCCAAATTGCAATACGACAAAAACTCCGCCCAGAAATCCTTCATAGTAGGAGATAAAGTCTTACTCAAGAGCAGAGTTCGAGATAACAAGTCCTCCCCACTATGGTCAGGCCCGTATGAGATAATGGAAATCAATTCCCCTGAAAATTCCACTATAAAAGTCAATAATAAACTTAGAGGAGTCCATAATAATGACTTAAAACTTTTTTCGGACTAATACAAAAAGCTTCATCCTCTTCAAAAAGACTTATTCCAATTGAATAACGCAATATCATCTTCCAGGTTTTCAAGATGATACAAATGGCAGTCTTCTTAATCTTCATCCCTTTAGCCTATGGCTCAGGAGTAGAAGTAAAGCAACTAAATGCTAGTGCAGGCATTTATTTTGAAGAAATTGGTAGAGCCAATTTCTATACCAACGAATGGAAAGTCGTCACCTATTACGACCTGGCGAATTTTAAATCGGAATACAATAATATCCAGTTCATCGCACAGCAAATAACGATGACCTGCCAGAGACTTAATGGGAATTCAGCAATGGCCCACACCTGTAACTGTACGTTGCTACAAATAAATCTTATTATAGCAAACATAGAATATAGGAATATGTTTACTTGTAACACAAAATAGGAAACAAAGAGCGCTATTTAATGCAATAGGCTCAATCTCTAAAGCTCTTTTTGGCACATTGGACGAAGACGATGCCAGGCTATATGATGAGCAAATCCATAACCTTACCTTAAACCAAAACTCCCTCCTTTCCCTTATGAAAAGCCAAACTGCAATAGTCGAAGCAACTGCAATATTTTCAACAAAACTAAAACCGCAATTGAAAAGGAATTCCTGGTTATGCATAAGAAGTTGATATCGATTCAGATAGCCTCTTCTTTAATGGAAAACAGAACATTAGATAACAAAATATCCATTGAACTCGAATCCCTAATCTCACTAATCTCATTAATGGCATTTAGATACCAAAATACCCAAACATAGCTAATAGATCTTCTAACAGATTCAAGGCATGGAAAATTCCACCCTACGCTCATATCCCCGAAAAAAAATTGAAGAAGTTTTATTGAATATCAGGCAGGAATTGCCCAGTTCAATGATGCTTCCCATAAATTCCAGACAAAATATAATTACACAGATATACAAATTAAGTACAATAGCCGCAAATATCTTCAATAATAAAATAATTATAGAGCTCAGAATTCCCCTTCCTTTCAAGGAACCATATCAAATTTTTAAAGCAATGCCATTACCTACACTCCTCAACGGATCTTTCGTGTACATTAACCCATTAAAGGAATATATCCTTATAGACTACAATCGTGAACACTATATTGAATTAACACTTCAGGATATCCATAATTGCGCAACGTTGGACCAAACGCATTTTTACTGTAAGATCTTATCGCCTATCCTAAACACAAATACAAAAGCAAACCAATGTGAAGTAAATTTGATTAAAAAGGAACCAATTACATCGAAATGCAAAATCCAAAAATTAGAACAAAATCATTATTGGACGCAATTATCGCAGCAAAACGCTTGGCTTTTCTCCCTAAAAGAATCCCTACATATAGATATAATTTGTGAAAATTCCATTAATTCACAAACCCTGCATGGAACAGGAACAATGTATATCCATCCCGGTTGTTATGTACGAAGCAAAGAATTCATCTTGCACGGACATAATGCAAAAATATCCAAATTTAATTCAAACTTCGTCCCATCATTTAACATTTCCAGTATACTGTGGAATATGACGTTTTCCGCGGTGGAAACACCCACAGAAAGAAATCCCTTAAATATTACAAACAGCATGGATCTAGATAAACTTCTAAAAATCCATTCGTTTCCAAAATGATCAGGAAAAAATTCCTCTTAATCCCATAAATAGCCATCATATCCACCATTATGCACTGTCATATTTAACAGTGTCCTTAATCGTATCTATTCTCTGCACATATCTATACATGAAATATAAATCAAGGACCCGCAACGCTACAAATATTCCGCCGGAACCAGAACTGGAAAATGTGCCTAAACTCACACCTAGAAAGTTAAATTTCAACATAACTCCAGCACCTAAAAGAAAAACGCCGGACAACCTTTAGGGAATTCAACTCAACAGCCATATTTTGCAAAAATCTGAAATAACAACATCAACAATAGCATAAAGGCAAATTTTGTTTAAAATACAAATCAACATAATCCCAATCCCAATACATAACATTTTTTTTTTGGTTCAAAGAAAACAAATCGAAAAAGCCAATCATAAAAAAAGGCGACAAAACCCAAATATGCGAAAAAATAAAGGGTACCAAGGAAGTGAATAGGAAAAGTAAACTAAAACCAAACTTTTCTATTAAAAACATTTATTCAATCCGTACTAGGACAGAAGGGGGAATGAAAAGGAGTAAAAATATTTTTTTTTTATAAAAAGAATCCGCCGGAGTCTGGATCATTCAGCCTCGGCCTCAGGATCAGGTCCCACCAGTGGAGGATGGCCGTCCATGGCATGCGGAGTGGGGCGGTAATACGACCGGCCAATTAAAACCATGTTAGCTCCTGAAACAAATAGAGAAGGAAAAATTACGAACAAAAATTAAAAAAAAAAAAAAGCAAACTTACCCAATGGCGACAACGCCATATCGTATTCAGGCCACAGCGAAAAATTCCACACATGGTATTTCAGGGCATGGGGCTCGGCCCCCCAAACGGTCAGCGTGTCCCGTCCCGGACAAACAAAGTTTAGCCGGATTGGACCCTTCCATCGGGGCCAAACCAACTCAATATAAATCCCATCAATGATTACTACGTAGTCTTTAGGAGCCTTGTATGGCTTTCGCGAAATGGCCACTGCAAATATCATGGTGAAACTAAAACTAACCAAACTACCAGAACCCACAAACCCATAATCCACCTAATCACTATAAAACTGCATCCCAAGCAATTTTTATCGAAACAAAATATCACGGAGTCCCGCGCCAAAAATCTACCCACACGATATCTAGATTAAACGAAGCCATTCTTATTAAAGAAATTAACGATTTTTTTTTCTTCTTAATTTCTGCTCTCCTAGCTCGCAGTATCATAGTATTGACACACATTTATTAGCCGATTGAATCTTAATGATTTTCTTTACCTTTCGCTTTATACATACAGGCAGTACCAAACTTTAACAAATACTAAACAAACGAACACGACTTATAGTATCGAAAAAAAAAATAATAATGAATTTCTTAATTTTCCTTTTATTTCTTTTTATCTCATTTAACGAGTGTGCAATTAAATACATTTGAAATAAAACCATGAAAGGAAAATAGGTATAGAATTATAAGAAATTTTTTTTTCTCATATAAAAAAAAGGAAATAAAGAGATATAATAAAAAATTAAATCATAAAGGAGAAATACAAAATTTTTTTTTCTCGTGAAAAATGTTTTTGTAATAAAGATAACGTTTTTTATTAACACTTTGGAATATCGTAAGTAAGGAACAGAAATTAAAATAAAGATAAATAGTTTCTGCAAATTAACTTTATAATTATATAAATATATTGTAAAGAAAATGTCTATGCAAATAGAATTAAGACATAACGCAAACAAAAAATTGTTTGTTGAGAATATTGTTACCATTAACATTACTATATAGTAATAAATCAAGAAAGAAAAAGATATCCAGTAATTGCACATAATGAATATACATATATATTTACATATAATTAATAATACCAACACTTTCAATTAGAATATTTTAATTAATTTTTAATATATTCTAGCTTTATAACTCTGTAATTATTTATAGTTAACTACATCCTATTTTATTTTAGTATATGCATCTTATCTTCTCTTTTGCCAGGAAAGAAAGTTTTCTTCTCCGAAAGAATAAAACTTTCTTTTCCCCAGGGGGGAGGGATGTTGTGACTCAGGTACCTATGCCCCGAATCACAACCATTAGGTCAATACATCAATATATTGCCCTATACAATATATTGATGTATCACATAAATGACCCTGAAAATGAAAAGTTATTTAATTTAAAATTTCATTTGAAATTTAAAATGCATTTAAAAATGCATTTCCATATCATAACAAAATGCAATTTAGCATAAATTGCATTTTGTTATCAGGCATGCATTTCATTCCCACGATATGCACTGCACACTTACCTACGTACAGTGTCTTCTTCTTTTCTCTTTTTGTACGTACACTGTACACTGCACATACGTATATTATTCAATTTGTAATCTAATTGTATGTACATACATACATACAATTATTACAATTATTCTCGCCCGCTTAAAATTAATATTTCAAGACGGGCGCACAAGTGCATATCAGATTACAGTTTTGCTGTCATGCATATGCATCGCTACCAAAGTTTTTTGCATTTTCTCACGTACGTTTTTTCAACGTCGTGAGAAAGCAATAAAACAATAAGATAAAAAAGGCTTTTAAAAAAGTGATCGTGGGTACCTGGGTGCAATTTGCCCAAACCTCGGGGAGTTTGTTTTCGACCCGTCGAGAGAGAAAGATCGGAAGTCCCAATAAATAAAACATTCCTGAATCAGGAAATTTAAAAGAAAAATTGTAAACTTATAAAAGAAAAGGGTGCTAAAACGGAAATTGTAAACACATTGGATAAAAGTGCCGATTGAAAATTGAAATTTAAAAGAAAAATTGTAAACTAAAAAAAAAGGGTGCTAAAACGAAAATTGTAAACACATTGGATAAAAGTGCCGATTGAAAATTGTAAATTTATTAAAACAAGAAAATTATAAATAAAAGAAATCTAAAAGATTTTTAGGAAAAAGTGCAAGTTTTGTGTTTGACTGTTTAATCCCCATCTCAAAACTTAAAGGTGGCTGCTCTCTTCGTTGAAGCACGGAGCAGGCACAAAACAACAGTAGAAAATTATTTTTTGAATAATTTACTATAGAAAAGGCAATCCCTGGCGCGCTTAAAATTTGCGACAGTAGAAAAATATTTTTTGAATAATTTACTATAGAAAAGGCAATCCCTGGCGTAATTAAAATTTGCGACAGTAGAAAAATATTTTTTGAATAATTTACTATAGAAAAGGCAATCCCTGGTGTATTTAAAATTTGCGACAGTATAAAATTATTTTTTGCAAAATTTACTATAGAAAAGGTAATCCCTGGCGCAATTACAATTTGCGACAGTAAAAAATTATTTTTTTTGCAAAATTTACTATAGAAAATGCAATCCCTGGCGTATTTAAAATTTCCGACAGTATAAAATTAATTTTTGAATAATTTACTATAGAAAAGGCAATCCCTGGCGTAATTAAAATTTGCGACAGTAGAAAATTATTTTTTGAATAATTTACTATAGAAAAAGGCAATCCCTGGCGTAATTAAAATTTGCGACAGTAGAAAAATATTTTTTGAATAATTTACTATAGAAAAGGCAATCCCTGGTGTATTTAAAATTTGCGACAGTATAAAATTATTTTTTGAATAATTTGCTATAGAAAAGGCAATCCCTGGCGCAATTAAAACTTGCGATAGTAAAAAATTAGTTTTTGAAAAATTTACTGTAGAAAAGGCAATCCCTGGCGCAATTAAAATTTGCGACAGTAAAAAATTATTTTTTGAAAAATTTACTATAGAAAAGGCAATCCCTGGCGTATTTAAAATTTGCGACAGTAAAAAATTAATTTGTGAAAAATTTACCTGGCGAAATTGAAATTTGCGGGAGTAAAAAATTATTTTTTGAATAATTTACTATAGAAAAGGCAATCCCTGGCGTAATTAAAATTTGCGACAGTAAAAAATTATTTTTTGAATAATTTACTATAGAAAAGGCAATCCCTGGCGCACTTAAAATTTGCGACAGTAAAAAATTATTTTTTGAATAATTTACTATAGAAAAGGCAATCCCTGGCGCGCTTAAAATTTGCGACAGTAGAAAAATATTTTTTGAATAATTTACTATAGAAAAGGCAATCCCTGGCGTATTTGAAATTTTCGACAGTATAAAACTATTTTTTGAATAATTTGCTATAGAAAAGGCAATCCCTGGCGCAATTAAAACTTGCGATAGTAAAAAATTAGTTTTTGAAAATTTACTGTAGAAAAGGCAATGCCTGGCGCAATTAAAATTTGCGACAGTAAAAAATTATTTTTTGAAAAATTTACTATAGAAAAGGCAATCATTGGCGTATTTAAAATTTGCGACAGTATAAAATTATTTTTTGAATAATTTGCTATAGAAAAGGCAATCCCTGGCGCAATTAAAATTTTGCGATAGTAAAAAATTATTTTTTGAAAAATTTACTGTAGAAAAGGCAATCCCTGGCGCAATTAAAATTTTTGACAGTAAAAAATTATTTTTTGAAAAATTTACTATAGAAAAGGCAATCCCTGGCGTATTTAAAATTTGCGACAGTAAAAAATTAATTTTTGAAAAATTTACTGTAGAAAAGGCAATCCCTGGCGCAATTAAAATTTGCGACAGTAAAAAATTATTTTTTGCAAAATTTACTATAGAAAAGGTAATCCCTGGCGCAATTACAATTTGCGACAGTAAAAAATTATTTTTTTTGCAAAATTTACTATAGAAAATGCAATCCCTGGCGTATTTAAAATTTGCGACAGTATAAAATTAATTTTTGAATAATTTACTATAGAAAAGGCAATCCCTGGCGTAATTAAAATTTGCGACAGTAGAAAATTATTTTTTGAATAATTTACTATAGAAAAGGCAATCCCTGGCGTAATTAAAATTTGCGACAGTAGAAAAATATTTTTTGAATAATTTACTATAGAAAAGGCAATCCCTGGCGTATTTAAAATTTGCGACAGTATAAAATTAGTTTTTGAATAATTTGCTATAGAATAGGCAATCCCTGGCGCAATTAAAACTTGCGATAGTAAAAAATTAGTTTTTGAAAAATTTACTGTAGAAAAGGCAATCCCTGGCGCAATTAAAATTTGCGACAGTAAAAAATTATTTTTTGAAAAATTTACTATAGAAAAGGCAATCCCTGGCGTATTTAAAATTTGCGACAGTAAAAAATTAATTTGTGAAAAATTTACCTGGCGAAATTGAAATTTGCGGGAGTAAAAAATTATTTTTTGAATAATTTACTATAGAAAAGGCAATCCCTGGCGTAATTAAAATTTGCGACAGTAAAAAATTATTTTTTGAATAATTTACTATAGAAAAGGCAATCCCTGGCGCACTTAAAATTTGCGACAGTAAAAAATTATTTTTTGAATAATTTAATATAGAAAAGGCAATCCCTGGCGCGCTTAAAATTTGCGACAGTAGAAAAATATTTTTTGAATAATTTACTATAGAAAAGGCAATCCCTGGCGTATTTAAAATTTGCGACAGTATAAAATTATTTTTTGAATAATTTGCTATAGAAAAGGCAATCCCTGGCGCAATTAAAACTTGCGATAGTAAAAAATTAGTTTTTGAAAAATTTACTGTAGAAAAGGCTATCCCTGGCGCAATTAAAATTTGCGACAGTAAAAAATTATTTTTTGAAAAATTTACTATAGAAAAGGCAATCCCTGGCGTATTTAAAATTTGCGACAGTAAAAAATTAATTTTTGAAAAATTTACTGTAGAAAAGGCAATCCCTGGCGCAATTAAAATTTGCGACAGTAAAAAATTATTTTTTGCAAAATTTACTATAGAAAAGGTAATCCCTGGCGCAATTACAATTTGCGACAGTAAGAAATTATTTTTTTTGCAAAATTTACTATAGAAAATGCAATCCCTGGCGTATTTAAAATTTGCGACAGTATAAAATTAATTTTTGAATTTACTATAGAAAAGGCAATCCCTGGCGTAATTAAAATTTGCGACAGTAGAAAATTATTTTTTGAATAATTTACTATAGAAAAGGCAATCCCTGGCGTAATTAAAATTTGCGACAGTAGAAAAATATTTTTGAATAATTTACTATAGAAATGGCGATCCCTGGCGTATTTAAAATTTGCGACAGTATAAAATTATTTTTTGAATAATTTGCTATAGAAAAGGCAATCCCTGGCGCAATTAAAACTTGCGATAGTAAAAAATTAGTTTTTGAAAAATTTACTGTAGAAAAGGCAATCCCTGGCGCAATTAAAATTTGCGACAGTAAAAATTATTTTTTGAAAAATTTACTATAGAAAAGGCAATCCCTGGCGTATTTAAAATTTGCGACAGTAAAAAATTAATTTTTGAAAAATTTACTGTAGAAAAGGCAATCCCTGGCGCAATTAAAATTTGCGACAGTAAAAAATTATTTTTTTGCAAAATTTACTATAGAAAAGGTAATCCCTGGCGCAATTACATTTTGCGACAGTAAAAAATTATTTTTTTTGCAAAATTTACTATAGAAAATGCAATCCCTGGCGTATTTAAAATTTGCGACAGTATAAAATTAATTTTTGAATAATTTACTATAGAAAAGGCAATCCCTGGCGTAATTAAAATTTGCGACAGTAGAAAATTATTTTTTGAATAATTTACTATAGAAAAGGCAATCCCTGGTGTAATTAAAATTTGCGACAGTAGAAAAATATTTTTTTAATAATTTACTATAGAAAGGCAATCCCTGGCGTATTTAAAATTTGCGACAGTATAAAATTATTTTATGAATAATTTTCTATAGAAAAGGCAATCCTGGCGCAATTAAAACTTGCGATAGTAAAAAATTAGTTTTTGAAAAATTTACTGTAAAAAAGGGCAATCCCTGCGCAATTAAAATTTGCGACAGTAAAAAATTATTTTTTGAAAAATTTACTATAGAAAAGGCAATCCCTGGCGTATTTAAAATTTGCGACAGTAAAAAATTAATTTGTGAAAAATTTACCTGGCGAAATTGAAATTTGCGGGAGTAAAAAATTATTTTTTGAATAATTTACTATAGAAAAGGCAATCCCTGGCGTAATTAAAATTTGCGACAGTAAAAAATTATTTTTTGAATAATTTACTATAGAAAAGGCAATCCCTGGCGCACTTAAAAATTTGCGACAGTAAAAAATTATTTTTTGAATAATTTACTATAGAAAAGGCAATCCCTGGCGCGCTTAAAATTTGCGACAGTAGAAAAATATTTTTTGAATAATTTACTATAGAAAAGGCAATCCCTGGCGTATTTGAAATTTGCGACAGCATAAAATTATTTTTTGAATAATTTGCTATAGAAAAGGCAATCCCTGGCGCAATTAAAATTTGCGACAGTAAGAAATTATTTTTTGAAAAATTTACTATAGAAAAGGCAATCCCTGGCGTATTTAAAATTTGCGACAGTAAAAAATTAATTTTTGAAAAATTTACTGTAGAAAAGGCAGTCCCTGGCGCAATTAAAATTTGCGACAGTAAAAAATTATTTTTTGCAAAATTTACTATAGAAAAGGTAATCCCTGGCGCAATTACAATTTGCGACAGTAAAAATATTATTTTTTTGCAAAATTTACTATAGAAAATGCAATCCCTGGCGTATTTAAAATTTGCGACAGTATAAAATTAATTTTTGAATAATTTACTATAGAAAAGGCAATCCCTGGCGTAATTAAAATTTGCGACAGTAGAAAATTATTTTTTGAATAATTTACTATAGAAAAGGCAATCCCTGGCGTAATTAAAATTTGCGACAGTAGAAAAATATTTTTTGAATAATTTTACTATAGAAAAGGTAATCCCTGGCGCAATTACAATTTGCGACAGTAAAAAATTATTTTTTGAATAATTTACTATAGAAAAGGCAATCCCTGGCGCACTTAAAATTTGCGACAGTAAAAAATTATTTTTTGAATAATTTACTATAGAAAAGGCAATCCCTGGCGCGCTTAAAATTTGCGACAGTAGAAAAATATTTTTTGAATAATTTACTATAGAAAAGGCAATCCCTGGCGTATTTGAAATTTGCGACAACATAAAATTATTTTTTGAATAATTTGCTATAGAAAAGGCAATCCCTGGCGCAATTAAAACTTGCGATAGTAAAAAATTAGTTTTTGAAAAATTTACTGTAGAAAAGGCAATCCCTGGCGCAATTAAAATTTGCGACAGTAAAAAATTATTTTTTGAAAAATTTACTATAGAAAAGGCAATCCCTGGCGTATTTAAAATTTGCGACAGTAAAAAATTAATTTGTGAAAAATTTACTATAGAAAAGGCAATCCCTGGCGTAATTAAAATTTGCGACAGTAGAAAAAATATTTTTTGAATAATTTACTATAGAAAAGGCAATCCCTGGCGTATTTAAAATTTGCGACAGTAGAAAAATATTTTTTGTAAAATTTACTATAGAAAAGTTAATCCCTGGCGCAATTACAATTTGCGACAGTAAAAAATTATTTTTTTTGCAAAATTTACTATAGAAAATGCAATCCCTGGCGTATTTAAAATTTGCGACAGTATAAAATTAATTTTTGAATAATTTACTATAGAAAAGGCAATCCCTGCGTAATTAAAATTTGCGACAGTAGAAAATTATTTTTTGAATAATTTACTATAGAAAAGGCAATCCCTGGCGTAATTAAAATTTGCGACAGTAGAAAAATATTTTTTGAATAATTTACTATAGAAAAGGCAATCCCTGGCGTATTTAAAATTTGCCACAGTATAAAATTATTTTTTGAATAATTTGCTATAGAAAAGGCAATCGCTGGCGCAATTAAAACTTGCGATAGTAAAAAATTAGTTTTTGAAAAATTTACTGTAGAAAAGGCAATCCCTGGCGCAATTAAAATTTGCGACAGTAAAAAATTATTTTTTGAAAAATTTACTATAGAAAAGGCAATCCCTGCGTATTTAAAATTTGCGACAGTAAAAAATTAATTTGTGAAAAATTTACTTGGCGAAATTGAAATTTGCGGAGTAAAAAATTATTTTTTGAATAATTTACTATAGAAAAGGCAATCCCTGGCGTAATTAAAATTTGCGACAGTAAAAAATTATTTTTTGAATAATTTACTATAGAAAAGGCAATCCCTGGCGCGCTTAAAATTTGCGACAGTAAAAAATTATTTTTTGAATAATTTACTATAGAAAAGGCAATCCCTGCGCGGTTAAAATTTGCGACAGTAGAAAAATATTTTTTGAATAATTTACTATAGAAAAGGCAATCCCTGGCGTATTTAAAATTTGCGACAGTATAAAATTATTTTTTGAATAATTTGCTATAGAAAAGGCAATCCCTGCGCAATTAAAACTTGCGATAGTAAAAAATTAGTTTTTGAAAAATTTACTGTAGAAAAGGCGGCAATCCCTGGCGCAATTAAAATTTGCGACAGTAAAAAATTATTTTTTTGAAAAATTTACTATAGAAAAGGCAATCCCTGGCGTATTTAAAATTTGCGACAGTATAAAATCATTTTTTGAATAATTTGCTATAGAAAAGGCAATCCCTGGCGCAATTAAAATTTGCGATAGTAAAAAATTAGTTTTTGAAAAATTTACTGTAGAAAAGGCAATCCCTGGCGCAATTAAAATTTGCGAAAGTAAAAAATTATTTTTTGTATTATTTACTATAGAAAAGGCAATCCCTGGCGCAATTAAAATTTGCGACAGTAAAAAATTATTTTTTGCAAAATTTACTGCAGAAAAGGCAATCCCTGGCGCAATTAAAACTTGCGATAGTAAAAAATTAGTTTTTGAAAAATTTACTGCAGAAAAGGCAATCCCTGGCGCAATTAAAACTTGCGATAGTAAAAAATTAGTTTTTGAAAAATTTACTGTAGAAAAGGCAATCCCTGGCGCAATTAAAATTTGCGACAGTAAAAAATTATTTTTTGAAAAATTTACTATAGAAAAGGCAATCCCTGGCGTATTTAAAATTTGCGACAGTAAAAAATTAATTTGTGAAAAATTTACTATAGAAAAGGCAATCCCTGGCGTAATTAAAATTTGCGACAGTAGAAAAATATTTTTTGAATAATTTACTATAGAAAAGGCAATCCCTGGCCTATTTAAAATTTGCGACAGTAGAAAAATATTTTTTTGCAAAATTTACTATAGAAAAGGTTATCCCTGGCGCAATTACAATTTGCGACAGTAAAAAATTATTTTTTGAAAAATTTACTATAGAAAAGGCAATCCCTGGCGTATTTAAAATTTGCGACAGTATAAAATTAATTTTTGAAAAATTTACTATAGAACAGGCAATCCCTGGCGTATTTAAAATTTGCGACAGTAAAAAATTAATTTTTGAAAAATTTACTGTAGAAAAGGCAATCCCTGGCGCAATTAAAATTTGCGACAGTAAAAAGTTATTTTTTGCAAAATTTACTATAGAAAAGGTAATCCCTGGCGCAATTACAATTTGCGACAGTAAAAAATTATTTTTTTTTGCAAAATTTACTATAGAAAATGCAATCCCTGGCGTATTTAAAATTTCCGACAGTATAAAATTAATTTTTGAATAATTTACTATAGAAAAGGCCATCCCTGGCGTAATTAAAATTTGCGACAGTAGAAAATTATTTTTTGAATAATTTACTATAGAAAAGGCAATCCCTGGCGTAATTCAAATTTGCGACAGTAGAAAAATATTTTTTGAATAATTTACTATAGAAAAGGCAATCCCTGGTGTATTTAAAATTTGCGACAGTATAAAATTATTTTTTGAATAATTTGCTATAGAAAAGGCAATCCCTGGCGCAATTAAAACTTGCGATAGTAAAAAATTAGTTTTTGAAAAATTTACTGTAGAAAAGGCAATCCCTGGCGCAATTAAAATTTGCGACAGTAAAAAATTATTTTTTGAAAAATTTACTATAGAAAAGGCAATCCCTGGCGTATTTAAAATTTGCGACAGTAAAAAATTAATTTGTGAAAAATTTACCTGGCGAAATTGAAATTTGCGGGAGTAAAAAATTATTTTTGAATAATTTACTATAGAAAAGGCAATCCCTGGCGTAATTAAAATTTGCGACAGTAAAAAATTATTTTTTGAATAATTTACTATAGAAAAGGCAATCCCTGGCGCACTTAAAATTTGCGACAGTAAAAAATTATTTTTTGAATAATTTACTATAGAAAAGGCAATCCCTGGCGCGCTCAAAATTTGCGACAGTAGAAAAATATTTTTTGAATAATTTACTATAGAAAAGGCAATCCCTGGCGTATTTGAAATTTGCGACAGTATAAAACTATTTTTTGAATAATTTGCTATAGAAAAGGCAATCCCTGGCGCAATTAAAACTTGCGATAGTAAAAAATTAGTTTGTGAAAAATTTACTGTAGAAAAGGCAATGCCTGGCGCAATTAAAATTTGCGACAGTAAAAAATTATTTTTTGAAAAATTTACTATAGAAAAGGCAATCATTGGCGTATTTAAAATTTCCGACAGTATAAAATTATTTTTTGAATAATTTGCTATAGAAAAGGCAATCCCTGGCGCAATTAAAATTTGCGATAGTAAAAAATTATTTTTTGAAAAATTTACTGTAGAAAAGGCCATCCCTGGCGCAATTAAAATTTTTGACAGTAAAAAATTATTTTTTGAAAAATTTACTATAGAAAAGGCAATCCCTGGCGTATTTAAAATTTGCGACAGTAAAAAATTAATTTTTGAAAAATTTACTGTAGAAAAGGCAATCCCTGGCGCAATTAAAATTTGCGACAGTAAAAAATTATTTTTTGCAAAATTTACTATAGAAAAGGTAATCCCTGGCGCAATTACAATTTGCGACAGTAAAAAATTATTTTTTTTGCAAAATTTACTATAGAAAATGCAATCCCTGGCGTATTTAAAATTTGCGACAGTATAAAATTAATTTTTGAATAATTTACTATAGAAAAGGCAATCCCTGGCGTAATTAAAATTTGCGACAGTAGAAAATTATTTTTTGAATAATTTACTATAGAAAAGGCAATCCCTGGCGTAATTAAAATTTGCGACAGTAGAAAAATATTTTTGAATAATTTACTATAGAAAAGGCAATCCCTGGCGTATTTAAAATTTGCGACAGTATAAAATTAGTTTTTGAATAATTTGCTATAGAATAGGCAATCCCTGGCGCAATTAAAACTTGCGATAGTAAAAAATTAGTTTTTGAAAAATTTACTGTAGAAAAGGCAATCCCTGGCGCAATTAAAATTTGCGACAGTAAAAAATTATTTTTTGAAAAATTTACTATAGAAAAGGCAATCCCTGGGCGTATTTAAAATTTGCGACAGTAAAAAATTAATTTGTGAAAAATTTACCTGGCGAAATTGAAATTTGCGGGAGTAAAAAATTATTTTTTGAATAATTTACTATAGAAAAGGCAATCCCTGGCGTAATTAAAATTTGCGACAGTAAAAAATTATTTTTTGAATAATTTACTATAGAACAGGCAATCCCTGGCGCACTTAAAATTTGCGACAGTAAAAAATTATTTTTTGAATAATTTAATATAGAAAAGGCAATCCCTGGCGCGCTTAAAATTTGCGACAGTAGAAAAATATTTTTTGAATAATTTACTATAGAAAAGGCAATCCCTGGCGTATTTAAAATTTGCGACAGTATAAAATTATTTTTTGAATAATTTGCTATAGAAAAGGCAATCCCTGGCGCAATTAAAACTTGCGATAGTAAAAAATTAGTTTTTGAAAAATTTACTGTATAAAAGGCTATCCCTGGCGCAATTAAAATTTGCGACAGTAAAAAATTATTTTTTGAAAAATTTACTATAGAAAAGGCAATCCCTGGCGTATTTAAGATTCGCGACAGTAAAAAATTAATTTTTGAAAAATTTACTGTAGAAAAGGCAATCCCTGGCGCAATTAAAATTTGCGACAGTAAAAAATTATTTTTTGCAAAATTTACTATAGAAAAGGTAATCCCTGGCGCAATTACAATTTGCGACAGTAAGAAATTATTTTTTTTGCAAAATTTACTATAGAAAATGCAATCCCTGGCGTATTTAAAATTTGCGACAGTATAAAATTAATTTTTGAATAATTTACTATAGAAAAGGCAATCCCTGGCGTAATTAAAATTTGCGACAGTAGAAAATTATTTTTTGAATAATTTACTATAGAAAAGGCAATCCCTGGCGTAATTAAAATTTGCGACAGTAGAAAAATATTTTTTGAATAATTTACTATAGAAATGGCAATCCCTGGCGTATTTAAAATTTGCGACAGTATAAAATTATTTTTTGAATAATTTGCTATAGAATAGGCAATCCCTGGCGCAATTAAAACTTGCGATAGTAAAAAATTAGTTTTTGAAAAATTTACTGTAGAAAAGGCAATCCCTGGCGCAATTAAAATTTGCGACAGTAAAAAATTATTTTTTGAAAAATTTACTATAGAAAAGGCAATCCCTGGCGTATTTAAAATTTGCGACAGTAAAAAATTAATTTTTGAAAAATTTACTGTAGAAAAGGCAATCCCTGGCGCAATTAAAATTTGCGACAGTAAAAAATTATTTTTTGCAAAATTTACTATAGAAAAGGTAATCCCTGGCGCAATTACAATTTGCGACAGTAAAAATTATTTTTTTTGCAAAATTTACTATAGAAAATGCAATCCCTGGCGTATTTAAAATTTGCGACAGTATAAAATTAATTTTTGAATAATTTACTATAGAAAAGGCAATCCCTGGCGTAATTAAAATTTGCGACAGTAGAAAATTATTTTTTGAATAATTTACTATAGAAAAGCAATCCCTGGTGTAATTAAAATTTGCGACAGTAGAAAAATATTTTTTAATAATTTACTATAGAAAAGGCAATCCCTGGCGTATTTAAAATTTGCGACAGTATAAAATTATTTTTTGAATAATTTGCTATAGAAAAGGCAATCCCTGGCGCAATTAAAACTTGCGATAGTAAAAAATTAGTTTTTGAAAAATTTACTGTAAAAAAGGCAATCCCTGGCGCAATTAAAATTTGCGACAGTAAAAAATTATTTTTTGAAAAATTTACTATAGAAAAGGCAATCCCTGGCGTATTTAAAATTTGCGGCAGTAAAAAATTAATTTGTGAAAAATTTACCTGGCGAAATTGAAATTTGCGGGAGTAAAAAATTATTTTTTGAATAATTTACTATAGAAAAGGCAATCCCTGGCGTAATTAAAATTTGCGACAGTAAAAAATTATTTTTTGAATAATTTACTATAGAAAAGGCAATCCCTGGCGCACTTAAAATTTGCGACAGTAAAAAATTATTTTTTGAATAATTTACTATAGAAAAGGCAATCCCTGGCGCGCTTAAAATTTGCGACAGTAGAAAAATATTTTTTGAATAATTTACTATAGAATAGGCAATCCCTGGCGTATTTGAAATTTGCGACAGCATAAAATTATTTTCTGAATAATTTGCTATAGAAAAGGCAATCCCTGGCGCAATTAAAACTTGCGATAGTAAAAAAATTAGTTTTTGAAAAATTTACTGTAGAAAAGGCAATCCCTGGCGCAATTAAAATTTGCGACAGTAAAAAATTATTTTTTGAAAAATTTACTATAGAAAAGGCAATCATTGGCGTATTTAAAATTTGCGACAGTATAAAATTATTTTTTGAATAATTTGCTATAGAAAAGGCAATCCCTGGCGCAATTAAAATTTGCGATAGTAAAAAATTAGTTTTTGAAAAATTTACTGTAGAAAAGGCAATCCCTGGCGCAATTAAAATTTGCGACAGTAAAAAATTATTTTTTGAAAAATTTACTATAGAAAAGGCAATCCCTGGCGTATTTAAAATTTGCGACAGTAAAAAATTAATTTTTGAAAAATTTACTGTAGAAAAGGCAGTCCCTGGCGCAATTAAAATTTGCGACAGTAAAAAATTATTTTTTGCAAAATTTACTATAGAAAAGGTAATCCCTGGCGCAATTACAATTTGCGACAGTAAAAAATTATTTTTTTTGCAAAATTTACTATAGAAAATGCAATCCCTGGCGTATTTAAAATTTGCGACAGTATAAAATTAATTTTTGAATAATTTACTATAGAAAAGGCAATCCCTGGCGTAATTAAAATTTGCGACAGTAGAAAATTATTTTTTGAATAATTTACTATAGAAAAGGCAATCCCTGGCGTAATTAAAATTTGCGACAGTAGAAAAATATTTTTTGAATAATTTACTATAGAAAAGGCAATCCCTGGCGTATTTAAAATTTGCGACAGTATAAAATTAGTTTTTGAATAATTTGCTATAGAAAAGGCAATCCCTGGCGCAATTAAAACTTGCGATAGTAAAAAATTAGTTTTTGAAAAATTTACTGTAGAAAAGGCAATCCCTGGCGCAATTAAAATTTGCGACAGTAAAAAATTATTTTTTGAAAAATTTACTATAGAAAAGGCAATCCCTGGCGTATTTAAAATTTGCGACAGTAAAAAATTAATTTGTGAAAAATTTACCTGGCGAAATTGAAATTTGCGGGAGTAAAAAATTATTTTTTGAATAATTTACTATAGAAAAGGCAATCCCTGGCGTAATTAAAATTTGCGACAGTAAAAAATTATTTTTTGAATAATTTACTATAGAAAAGGCAATCCCTGGCGCACTTAAAATTTGCGACAGTAAAAAATAATTTTTTGAATAATTTACTATAGAAAAGGCAATCCCTGGCGCGCTTAAAATTTGCGACAGTAGAAAAATATTTTTTGAATAATTTACTATAGAAAAGGCAATCCCTGGCGTATTTAAAATTTGCGACAGTATAAAATTATTTTTTGAAAAATTTGCTATAGAAAAGGCAATCCCTGGCGCAATTAAAACTTGCGATAGTAAAAAATTAGTTTTTGAAAAATTTACTGTAGAAAAGGCAATCCCTGGCGCAGTTAAAATTTGCGACAGTAAAAAATTATTTTTTGAAAAATTTACTATAGAAAAGGCAATCCCTGGCGTATTTAAAATTTGCGACAGTAAAAAATTAATTTTTGAAAAATTTACTGTAGAAAAGGCAATCCCTGGCGCAATTGAAATTTGCGACTGTAAAAAATTATTTTTTGCAAAATTTACTATAGAAAAGGTAATCCCTGGCGCAATTACAATTTGCGACAGTAAGAAATTATTTTTTTTGCAAAATTTACTATAGAAAATGCAATCCCTGGCGTATTTAAAATTTGCGACAGTATAAAATTAATTTTTGAAAAATTTACTATAGAAAAGGCAATCCCTGGCGTAATTAAAATTTGCGACAGTAGAAAATTATTTTTTGAATAATTTACTATAGAAAATGCAATCCCTGGCGTAATTAAAATTTGCGACAGTAGAAAAATATTTTTTGAATAATTTACTATAGAAAAGGCAATCCCTGGCGTATTTAAAATTTGCGACAGTATAAAATTATTTTTTGAATAATTTGCTATAGAAAAGGCAATCCCTGGCGCAATTAAAACTTGCGATAGTAAAAAATTAGTTTTTGAAAAATTTACTGTAGAAAAGGCAATCCCTGGCGCAATTAAAATTTGCGACAGTAAAAAATTATTTTTTGAAAAATTTACTATAGAAAAGGCAATCCCTGGCGTATTTAAAATTTGCGACAGTAAAAAATTAATTTTTGAAAAATTTACTGTAGAAAAGGCAATCCCTGGCGCAATTAAAATTTGCGACAGTAAAAAATTATTTTTTGCAAAATTTACTATAAAAAAGGTAATCCCTGGCGCAATTACAATTTGCGACAGTAAAAAAATATTTTTTTTGCAAAATTTACTATAGAAAATGCAATCCCTGGCGTATTTAAAATTTGCGACAGTATAAAATTAATTTTTGAATAATTTACTATAGAAAAGGCAATCCCTGGCGTAATTAAAATTTGCGACAGTAGAAAATTATTTTTTGAATAATTTACTATAGAAAAGGCAATCCCTGGCGCAGTTAAAATTTGCGACAATAAAAAATTATTTTTTGAAAAATTTACTATAGAAAAGGCAATCCCTGGCGTATTTAAAATTTGCGACAGTAAAAAATTAATTTTTGAAAAATTTACTGTAGAAAAGGCAATCCCTGGAGCAATTAAAATTTGCGACAGTAAAAAATTATTTTTTGCAAAATTTACTATAGAAAAGGCAATCCCTGGCGCAATTAAAATTTGCGACAGTAAAAAATTAATTTGTGAAAAATTTACTATAGAAAAGGCAATCCCTGGCGTAATTAAAATTTGCGACAGTAGAAAAATATTTTTTGAATAATTTACTATAGACAAGGCAATCCCTGGCGTATTTAAAATTTGCGACAGTAGAAAAATATTTTTTGCAAAATTTACTATAGAAAAGTTAATCCCTGGCGCAATTACAATTTGCGACAGTAAAAAATTATTTTTTTTGCAAAATTTACTATAGAAAATGCAATCCCTGGCGTATTTAAAATTTGCGACAGTATAAAATTAATTTTTGAATAATTTACTATAGAAAAGGCAATCCCTGGCGTAATTAAAATTTGCGACAGTAGAAAATTATTTTTTGAATAATTTACTATAGAAAAGGCAATCCCTGGCGTAATTAAAATTTGCGACAGTAGAAAAATATTTTTTGAATAATTTACTATAGAAAAGGCAATCCCTGGCGTATTTAAAATTTGCCACAGTATAAAATTATTTTTTGAATAATTTGCTATAGAAAAGGCAATCCCTGACGCAATTAAAATTTGCGACAGTAAAAAATTATTTTTTGAAAGATTTACTATAGAAAAGGCAATCCCTGGCGTATTTAAAATTTGCGACAGTAAAAAATTAATTTGTGAAAAATTTACCTGGCGAAATTGAAATTTGCGGGAGTAAAAAATTATTTTTTGAATAATTTACTATAGAAAAGGCAATCCCTGGCGTAATTAAAATTTGCGACAGTAAAAAATTATTTTTTGAATAATTTACTATAGAAAAGGCAATCCCTGGCGCGCTTAAAATTTGCGACAGTAAAAAATTATTTTTTGAATAATTTACTATAGAAAAGGCAATCCCTGGCGCGCTTAAAATTTGCGACAGTAGAAAAATATTTTTTGAATAATTTACTATAGAAAAGGCAATCCCTGGCGTATTTAAAATTTGCGACAGTATAAAATTATTTTTTGAATAATTTGCTATAGAAAAGGCAATCCCTGGCGCAATTAAAACTTGCGATAGTAAAAAATTAGTTTTTGAAAAATTTACTGTAGAAAAGGCAATCCCTGGCGCAATTAAAATTTGCGATAGTAAAAAATTAGTTTTTGAAAAATTTACTGTAGAAAAGGCAATCCCTGGCGCAATTAAAATTTGCGACAGTAAAAAATTATTTTTTGAAAAATTTACTATAGAAAAGGCAATCCCTGGCGTATTTAAAATTTGCGACAGTAAAAAATTAATTTGTGAAAAATTTACTATAGAAAAGGCAATCCCTGGCGTAATTAAAATTTGCGACAGTAGAAAAATATTTTTTGAATAATTTACTATAGAAAAGGCAATCCCTGGCCTATTTAAAATTTGCGACAGTAGAAAAATATTTTTTTGCAAAATTTACTATAGAAAAGGTTATCCCTGGCGCAATTACAATTTGCGACAGTAAAAAATTATTTTTTTTGCAAAATTTACTATAGAAAATGCAATCCCTGGCGTATTTAAAATTTGCGACAGTATAAAATTAATTTTTGAATAATTTACTATAGAAAAGGCAATCCCTGGCGTAATTAAAATTTGCGACAGTAGAAAATTATTTTTTGAATAATTTACTATAGAAAAGGCAATCCCTGGCGTAATTAAAATTTGCGACAGTAGAAAAATATTTTTTGAATAATTTACTATAGAAAAGGCAATCCCTGGCGTATTTAAAATTTGCGACAGTATAAAATTATTTTTTGAATAATTTGCTATAGAAAAGGCAATCCCTGGCGCAATTAAAACTTGCGATAGTAAAAAATTAGTTTTTGAAAAATTTACTGTAGAAAAGGCAATCCCTGGCGCAATTAAAATTTGCGACAGTAAAAAATTATTTTTTGAAAAATTTACTATAGAAAAGGCAATCCCTGGCGTATTTAAAATTTGCGACAGTAAAAAATTAATTTGTGAAAAATTTACCTGGCGAAATTGAAATTTGCGGGAGTAAAAAATTATTTTTTGAATAATTTACTATAGAAAAGGCAATCCCTGGCGTAATTAAAATTTGCGACAGTAAAAAATTATTTTTTGAATAATTTACTATAGAAAAGGCAATCCCTGGCCACTTAAAATTTGCGACAGTAAAAAATTATTTTTTGAATAATTTACTATAGAAAAGGCAATCCCTGGCGCGGTTAAAATTTGCGACAGTAGAAAAATATTTTTTGAATAATTTACTATAGAAAAGGCAATCCCTGGCGTATTTAAAATTTGCGACAGTATAAAATTATTTTTTGAATAATTTGCTATAGAAAAGGCAATCCCTGGCGCAATTAAAACTTGCGATAGTAAAAAATTAGTTTTTGAAAAATTTACTGTAGAAAAGGCAATCCCTGGCGCAATTAAAATTTGCGACAGTAAAAAATTATTTTTTTGAAAAATTTACTATAGAAAAGGCAATCCCTGGCGTATTTAAAATTTGCGACAGTATAAAATCATTTTTTGAATAATTTGCTATAGAAAAGGCAATCCCTGGCGCAATTAAAATTTGCGATAGTAAAAAATTAGTTTTTGAAAAATTTACTGTAGAAAAGGCAATCCCTGGCGCAATTAAAATTTGCGAAAGTAAAAAATTATTTTTTGAAAAATTTACTATAGAAAAGGCAATCCCTGGCGTATTTAAAATTTGCGACAGTAAAAAATTAATTTTTGAAAAATTTACTATAGAAAAGGCAATCCCTGGCGCAATTAAAATTTGCGACAGTAAAAAATTATTTTTTGCAAAATTTTCTATAGAAAAGGTAATCCCTGGCGCAATTACAATTTGCGACAGTAAAAAATTATTTTTTTTGCAAAATTTACTATAGAAAATGCAATCCCTGGCGTATTTAAAATTTGCGAGAGTATAAAATTAATTTTTGAATAATTTACTATAGAAAAGGCAATCCCTGGCGCAATTAAAACTTGCGATAGTAAAAAATTAGTTTTTGAAAAATTTACTGTAGAAAAGGCAATCCCTGGCGCAATTAAAATTTGCGACAGTAAAAAATTATTTTTTGAAAAATTTACTATAGAAAAGGCAATCCCTGGCGCAATTAAAACTTGCGATAGTAAAACATTAGTTTTTGAAAAATTTACTGTAGAAAAGGCAATCCCTGGCGCAAATAAAATTTGCGACAGTAAAAAATTATTTTTTGAAAAATTTACTATAGAAAAGGCAATCCCTGGCGTATTTAAAATTTGCGACAGTAAAAAATTAATTTGTGAAAAATTTACCTGGCGAAATTGAAATTTGCGGGAGTAAAAAATTATTTTTTGAATAATTTACTATAGAAAAGGCAATCCCTGGCGCACTTAAAATTTGCGACAGTAAAAAATTATTTTTTGAATAATTTACTATAGAAAAGGCAATCCCTGGCGCGCTTAAAATTTGCGACAGTAGAAAAATATTTTTTGAATAATTTACTATAGAAAAGGCAATCCCTGGCGTATTTAAAATTTGCGACAGTATAAAATTATTTTTTGAATAATTTGCTATAGAAAAGGCAATCCCTGGCGCAATTAAAACTTGCGATAGTAAAAAATTAGTTTTTGAAAAATTTACTGTAGAAAAGGCAATCCCTGGCGCAATTAAAATTTGCGACAGTAAAAAATTATTTTTTGAAAAATTTACTATAGAAAAGGCAATCCCTGGCGTATTTAAAATTTGCGACAGTAAAAAATTAATTTTTGAAAAATTTACTATAGAAAAGGCAATCCCTGGCGCACTTAAAATTTGCGACAGTAAAAAATTATTTTTTGAATAATTTACTATAGAAAAGGCAATCCCTGGCGCGCTTAAAATTTGCGACAGTAGAAAAATATTTTTTGAATAATTTACTATAGAAAAGGCAATCCCTGGCGTATTTAAAATTTGCGACAGTATAAAATTATTTTTTGAATAATTTGCTATAGAAAAGGCAATCCCTGGCGCAATTAAAACTTGCGATAGTAAAAAATTAGTTTTTGAAAAATTTACTGTAGAAAAGGCAATCCCTGGCGCAATTAAAATTTGCGACAGTAAAAAATTATTTTTTGAAAAATTTACTATAGAAAAGGCAATCCCTGGCGTATTTAAAATTTGCGACAGTAAAAAATTAATTTTTGAAAAATTTACTGTAGAAAAGGCAATCCCTGGCGCAATTAAAATTTGCGACAGTAAGAAATTATTTTTTGCAAAATTTACTATAGAAAAGGTAATCCCTGGCGCAATTACAATTTGCGACAGTGAAAAATTATTTTTTTTGCAAAATTTACTATAGAAAATGCAATCCCTGGCGTATTTAAAATTTGCGACAGTATAAAATTAATTTTTGAATAATTTACTATAGAAAAGGCAATCCCTGGCGTAATTAAAATTTGCGACAGTAGAAAATTATTTTTTGAATAATTTCCTATAGAAAAGGCAATCCCTGGCGTAATTAAAATTTGCGACAGTAGAAAAATATTTTTTGAATAATTTACTATAGAAAAGGCAATCCCTGGCGTATTTAAAATTTGCGACAGTATAAAATTATTTTTTGAATAATTTGCTATAGAAAAGGCAATCCTTGGAGCAATTAAAACTTGCGATAGTAAAAAATTAGTTTTTGAAAAATTTACTGTAGAAAAGGCAATCCCTGGCGCAATTAAAATTTGCGACAGTAAAAAATTATTTTTTGAAAAATTTACTATAGAAAAGGCAATCCCTGGCGTATTTAAAATTTGCGACAGTAAAAAATTAATTTTTGAAAAATTTACTGTAGAAAAGGCAATCCCTGGCGCAATTAAAATTTGCGACAGTAAAAAATTATTTTTTGCAAAATTTACTATTGAAAAGGTAATCCCTGGCGCAATTACAATTTGCGACAGTAAAAAATTATTTTTTTTTGCAAAATTTACTATAGAAAGTGCAATCCTTGGCGTATTTAAAATTTGCGACAGTATAAAATTAATTTTTGAATAATTTACTATAGAAAAGGCAATCCCTGGCGTAATTAAAATTTGCGACAGTAGAAAATTATTTTTTGAATAATTTACTATAGAAAAGGCAATTCCTGGCGTAATTAAAATTTGCGACAGTAGAAAATTATTTTTTGAATAATTTACTATAGAAAAGGCAATCCCTGGCGCAATTAAAATTTGCGACAGTAAAAAAATATTTTTTGCAAAATTTACTGCAGAAAAGGCAATCCCTGGCGCAATTAAAACTTGCGATAGTAAAAAAATATTTTTTGTATAATTTACTACTATAGAAAAGGCAATCCCTGGCCGATTTGAAATTTGCGACAGTAAAAAATTATTTTTGGTATAATTTACTATAGAAAAGGCAATCCCTGGCGTAATTAAAATTTGGGACATTATAAAATTATTTTTTGAATAATTTACTATAGAAAAGGCAATCCCTGGCGTAATTAAAATTTGCGACAGTAGAAAATTATTTTTTGAATAATTTACTATAGAAAAGGCAATCACTGGCGTAATTAAAATTTGCGACAGTAAAAAATTATTTTTTGAATAATTTACTATAGAAAAGGCACTCCCTGGCGTAATTAAAATTTGCGACAGTAAAAAATTATTTTTAGCAAAATTTACTATATAAAAGGCAATCCCTGGCGTATTTAAAATTTGCGACAGTATAAAATTAATTTTTGAAAAATTTACTGTAGAAAAGGCAATCCCTGGCGTAATTAAAATTTGCGACAGTAGAAAATTATTTTTTGAATAATTTACTATAGAAAAGGCAATCCCTGGCGTAATTAAAATTTGCGACAGTAGAAGATTATTTTTTGAATAATTTACTATAGAAAAGGCAATCCCTGGGGTAATTAAAATTTGCGACAGTATGAAATTATTTTTTGCAAAATTTATTGTAGAAAAGGCAATCCCTGGCGGATTTGAAATTTGCGACAGTAAAAAATTATTTTTTGAATATTTTACTATAGAAAAGGCAATCCCTGGCGGATTTGAAATTTGCGACAGTAAAAAATTATTTTTTGAATAATTTACTATAGAAAAGGCAATCCTTGGCTTAATTAAAATTTGCGACAGTAGAAAATTATTTTTTGAATAATTTACTAGAGAAAAGGCAATCCCTGGCGTATTTAAAATTTGCGACAGTAAAAAATTATTTTTTGAATAATTTACTATAGAAAAGGCAATCCCTGGCGTATTTAAAATTTGCGACAGTAAGAAATTAATTTGTGACAAATTTACTATAGAAAAGGCTATCACTGGGATATTTAAAATTTGCGACAGTAAAAAATTATTTTTTGAATAATTTTCTATAGAAAAGGCAATCCCTGGCGTATTTAAAATTTGCGACAGTAAAAAATTAATTTGTGAAAAATTTACCTGGCGAAATTGAAACTTGCGATAGTAAAAAATTATTTTTTGAATAATTTACTATAGAAAAGGCAATCCCTGGCGTAGTTAAAATTTGCGACAGTAAAAAATTATTTTTTGCAAAATTTACTATAGAAAAGGTAATCCCTGGCGCAATTACAATTTGCGACTGTAAAAAATTATTTTTTTGCAAAATTTGCTATAGAAAAGGCAATCCCTGGCGTATTTAAAATTTGCGACAGTATAAAATTATTTTTTGCAAAATTTATTGTAGAAAAGGCAATCCCTGGCGGATTTGAAATTTGCGACAGTAAAAAATTATTTTTTGAATATTTTACTATAGAAAAGGCAATCCCTGGCGGATTTGAAATTTGCGACAGTAAAAAATTATTTTTTGAATAATTTACTATAGAAAGTGCAATCCTTGGCGTATTTAAAATTTGCGACAGTATAAAATTAATTTTTGAATAATTTACTATAGAAAAGGCAATCCCTGGCGTAATTAAAATTTGCGACAGTAGAAAATTATTTTTTGAATAATTTACTATAGAAAAGGCAATTCCTGGCGTAATTAAAATTTGCGACAGTAAAAAATTATTTTTTGAATATTTTACTATAGAAAAGGCAATCCCTGGCGGATTTGAAATTTGCGACAGTAAAAAATTATTTTTTGAATAATTTACTATAGAAAGTGCAATCCTTGGCGTATTTAAAATTTGCGACAGTATAAAATTAATTTTTGAATAATTTACTATAGAAAAGGCAATCCCTGGCGTAATTAAAATTTGCGACAGTAGAAAATTATTTTTTGAATAATTTACTATAGAAAAGGCAATTCCTGGCGTAATTAAAATTTGCGACAGTAGAAAATTATTTTTTGAATAATTTACTATAGAAAAGGCAATCCCTGGCGCAATTAAAATTTGCGACAGTAAAAAAATATTTTTTGCAAAATTTACTGCAGAAAAGGCAATCCCTGGCGCAATTAAAACTTGCGATAGTAAAAAAATATTTTTTGTATAATTTACTATAGAAAAGGCAATCCCTGGCCGATTTGAAATTTGCGACAGTAAAAAATTATTTTTGGTATAATTTACTATAGAAAAGGCAATCCCTGGCGTAATTAAAATTTGGGACAGTAGAAAATTATTTTTTGAATAATTTACTATAGAAAAGGCAATCCCTGGCGTAATTAAAATTTGCGACAGTATAAAATTATTTTTTTGAATAATTTACTATAGAAAAGGCAATCCCTGGCGTAATTAAAATTTGCGACAGTATAAAATTATTTTTTGAATAATTTACTATAGAAAAGGCAATCCCTGGCGTAATTAAAATTTGCGACAGTAGAAAATTATTTTTTGAATAATTTACTATAGAAAAGGCAATCACTGGCGTAATTAAAATTTGCGACAGTAAAAAATTATTTTTTGAATAATTTACTATAGAAAAGGCACTCCCTGGCGTAATTAAAATTTGCGACAGTAAAAAATTATTTTTAGCAAAATTTACTATATAAAAGGCAATCCCTGGCGTATTTAAAATTTGCGACAGTATAAAATTAATTTTTGAAAAATTTACTGTAGAAAAGGCAATCCCTGGCGTAATTAAAATTTGCGACAGTAGAAAATTATTTTTTGAATAATTTACTATAGAAAAGGCAATCCCTGGCGTAATTAAAATTTGCGACAGTAGAAGATTATTTTTTGAATAATTTACTATAGAAAAGGCAATCCCTGGCGTAATTAAAATTTGCGACAGTATAAAATTATTTTTTGCAAAATTTATTGTAGAAAAGGCAATCCCTGGCGGATTTGAAATTTGCGACAGTAAAAAATTATTTTTTGAATATTTTACTATAGAAAAGGCAATCCCTGGCGGATTTGAAATTTGCGACAGTAAAAAATTATTTTTTGAATAATTTACTATAGAAAAGGCAATCCTTGGCTTAATTAAAATTTGCGACAGTAGAAAATTATTTTTTGAATAATTTACTAGAGAAAAGGCAATCCCTGGCGTATTTAAAATTTGCGACAGTAAAAAATTATTTTTTGAATAATTTACTATAGAAAAGGCAATCCCTGGCGTATTTAAAATTTGCGACAGTAAGAAATTAATTTGTGACAAATTTACTATAGAAAAGGCTAT
Source organism: Dioctria linearis (assembly GCA_963930735.1). Lineage (NCBI taxonomy): Eukaryota > Metazoa > Arthropoda > Insecta > Diptera > Asilidae > Dioctria > Dioctria linearis. The sequence continues at coordinate 49,279 of CAWVNZ010001003.1, forward strand.
CACTGGGATATTTAAAATTTGCGACAGTAAAAAATTATTTTTTGAATAATTTTCTATAGAAAAGGCAATCCCTGGCGTATTTAAAATTTGCGACAGTAAAAAATTAATTTGTGAAAAATTTACCTGGCGAAATTGAAACTTGCGATAGTAAAAAATTATTTTTTGAATAATTTACTATAGAAAAGGCAATCCCTGGCGTAGTTAAAATTTGCGACAGTAAAAAATTATTTTTTGCAAAATTTACTATAGAAAAGGTAATCCCTGGCGCAATTACAATTTGCGACTGTAAAAAATTATTTTTTTGCAAAATTTGCTATAGAAAAGGCAATCCCTGGCGTATTTAAAATTTGCGACAGTATAAAATTAATTTTTGAAAAATTTACTGTAGAAAAGGCAATCCCTGGCGCAATTAAAATTTGCGACAGTAGAAAATTATTTTTTGAAAAGTTTACTATAGAAAAGGCAATCCCTGGCGCAATTAAAATTTGCGACAGTAAAAAATTATTTTTAGCAAAATTTACTGTAGAAAAGGCAATCCCTGGCGCAATTAAAACTTGCGATAGTAAAAAATTATTTTTTGAATAATTTACTATAGAAAAGGCAATCTCTGGCGGATTTGAAATTTGCGACAGTTGAAAATTATTTTTTGAATAATTTACTATAGAAAAGGCAATCCCTGGCGCAATTAAAATTTGCGACAGTAAAAAATTATTTTTTGAATAATTTGCTATAGAAAAGGCAATCCCTGGCGTAATTAAAATTTGCGACAGTAAAAAATTAGTTTTTGAAAAATTTACTGTAGAAAAGGCAATCCCTGGCGCAATTAAAATTTGCGACAGTAAAAAATTATTTTTTGAATAATTTACTATAGAAAAGGCAATCCCTGGCGCACTTAAAATTTGCGACAGTAAAAAATTATTTTTTGAATAATTTACTATAGAAAAGGCAATCCCTGGCGCAATGAAAATTTGCGACAGTAAAAAATTATTTTTTGAATAATTTAATATAGAAAAGGCAATCCCTGGAGTAATTAAAATTTGCGACAGTAAAAAATTAGTTTTTGAAAAATTTACTGTAGAATAGGCAATCCCTGGCGCAATTAAAATTTGCGACAGTAAAAAATTATTTTTTGAATAATTTACTATAGAAAAGGCAATCCCTGGCGCACTTAAAATTTGCGACAGTAAAAAATTATTTATTGAATAATTTACTATAGAAAAGGCAATCCCTGGCGCACTTAAAATTTGCGACAGTAAAAAATTATTTTTTGAATAATTTACTATAGAAAAGGCAATCCCTGGCGCACTTAAAATTTGCGACAGTAGAAAAATATTTTTTGAATAATTTACTATAGAAAAGGCAATCCCTGGCGTATTTAAAATTTGCGACAGTAAGAAATTAATTTGTGAGAAATTTACTATAGAAAAGGCAATCCCTGGGATATTTAAAATTTGCGACAGTAGAAAATTATTTTTTGAATAATTTACTATAGAAAAGGCAATCCCTGGCGTATTTAAAATTTGCGACAGTAAGAAATTAATTTGTGAGAAATTTACTATAGAAAAGGTAATCCCTGGCGCAATTACAATTTGCGACAGTAAAAAATTATTTTTTGAATAATTTACTATAGAAAAGGCAATCCCTGGCGCACTCAAAATTTGCGAAAGTAAAAAATTATTTTTTGAATAATTTACTATAGAAAAGGTAATCCCTGGGATATTTAAAATTTGCGACAGTAGAAAATTATTTTTTGAATAATTTACTTTAGAGAAGGCAATCCCTGGCGTAATTAAAATTTGCGACAGTTAGAAATTATTTTTTGAATAATTTACTATAGAAAAGGCAATCCCTGGGATATTTGAAATTTGCGACAATAAAAAATTATTTTTTGAATAATTTACTGTAGAAAAAGCAATCCCTGGCGCAATTAAAATTTGCGACAGTAAAAAATTATTTTTTGAATAATTTACTATAGAAAAGGCAATCCCTGGCGCAATTAAAATTTGCGACAGTAAAAAATTATTTTTTTGAATAATTTACTATAGAAAAGGCAATCCCTGGCGTAATTAAAATTTGCGACAGTATAAAATTATTTTTTGAATAATTTACTATAGAGAAGGCAATCCCTGGCGTAATTAAAATTTGCGACAATATAAAATTATTTTTTGAATAATTTACTATAGAAAAGGTAATCCCTGGCGCAATTACAATTTGCGACAGTAAAAAATTATTTTTTGAATAATTTACTATACAAAAGGCAATCCCTGGCGCAATTAAAATTTGCGACAGTAGAAAATTATTTTTTGAAAAGTTTACTATAGAAAAGGAAATCCCTGGCGCAATTAAAATTTGCGACAGTAAAAAATTATTTTTTGCAAAATTTACTGTAGAAAAGGCAATCCCTGGCGCAATTAAAACTTGCGATAGTAAAAAATTATTTTTTGAATAATTTACTATAGAAAAGGCAATCCCTGGCGCAATTAAAATTTGCGACAGTAAAAAATTATTTTTTGCAAAATTTACTCTAGAAAAGGCAATCCCTGGCGCAATTAAAACTTGCGACAGTAAAAAATTATTTTTTGAATATTTTACTATAGAAAAGGCAATCCCTGGCGGATTTGAAATTTGCGACAGTAAAAAATTATTTTTTGAATAATTTACTATAGAAAAGGCAATCCTTGGCGTAATTAAAATTTGCGACAGTAGAAAATTATTTTTTGAATAATTTACTATAGAAAAGGCAATCCCTGGCGCATTTAAAATTTGCGACAGTAAAAAATTATTTTTTGAATAATTTACTATAGAAAAGGCAATCCCTGGCGTATTTAAAATTTGCGACAGTAAGAAATTAATTTGTGACAAATTTACTATAGAAAAGGCAATCCCTGGGATATTTAAAATTTGCGACAGTAAAAAATTATTTTTTGAATAATTTTCTATAGAAAAGGCAATCCCTGGCGTATTTAAAATTTGCGACAGTAAAAAATTAATTTGTGAAAAATTTACCTGGCGAAATTGAAACTTGCGATAGTAAAAAATTATTTTTTGAATAATTTACTATAGAAAAGGCAATCCCTGTCGTAATTAAAATTTGCGACAGTAAAAAATTATTTTTTGCAAAATTTACTATAGAAAAGGTAATCCCTGGCGCAATTACAATTTGCGACAGTAAACAATTATTTTTTTGCAAAATTTACTATAGAAAAGGCAATCCCTGGCGTATTTAAAATTTGCGACAGTATAAAATTAATTTTTGAAAAATTTACTGTAGAAAAGGCAATCCCTGGCGCAATTAAAATTTGCGACAGTAGAAAATTATTTTTTGAAAAGTTTACTATAGAAAAGGCAATCCCTGGCGCAATTAAAATTTGCGACAGTAAAAAATTATTTTTTGCAAAATTTACTGTATAAAAGGCAATCCCTGGCACAATTAAAACTTGCGATAGTAAAAAATTATTTTTTGAATAATTTACTATAGAAAAGGCAATCCCTGGCGGATTTGAAATTTGCGACAGTTGAAAATTATTTTTTGAATAATTTACTATAGAAAAGGCAATCCCTGGGATATTTAAAATTTGCGACATTAAAAAATTATTTTTTGAATAATTTACTATAGAAAAGGCAATCCCTGGCGTAATTAAAATTTGCGACAGTAAAAAATTAGTTTTTGAAAAATTTACTGTAGAAAAGGCAATCCCTGGCGCAGTTAAAATTTGCGACAGTAAAAAATTATTTTTTGAATAATTTACTATAGAAAAGGCAATCCCTGGCGCACTTAAAATTTGCGACAGTAACAAATTATTTTTTGAATAATTTACTATAAAAAAGGCAATCCCTGGCGCAATTAAAATTTGCGACAGTAAAAAATTATTTTTTGAATAATTTACTATAGAAAAGGCAATCCCTGGCGTAATTAAAATTTGCGACAGTAAAAAATTAGTTTTTGAAAAATTTACTGTAGAAAAGGCAATCCCTGGCGCAATTAAAATTTGCGACAGTAAAAAATTATTTTTTGAATAATTTACTATAGAAAAGGCAATCCCTGGCGCACTTAAAATTTGCGACAGTAAAAAATTATTTTTTGAATAATTTACTATAGAAAAGGCAATCCCTGGGGCACTTAAAATTTGCGACAGTAAAAAATTATTTTTTGAATAATTTACTATAGAAAAGGCAATCCCTGGCGCACTTAAAATTTGCGACAGTAGAAAAATATTTTTTGAATAATTTACTATATAAGAGGCAATCCCTGGCGTATTTAAAATTTGCGACAGTAAGAAATTAATTTGTGAGAAATTTACTATAGAAAAGGCAATCCCTGGGATATTTAAAATTTGCGACAGTAGAAAATTATTTTTTGAATAATTTACTATAGAAAAGGCAATCCCTGGCGTATTTAAAATTTGCGACAGTAAGAAATTAATTTGTGAGAAATTTACTATAGAAAAAGTAATCCCTGGCGCAATTACAATTTGCGACAGTAAAAAATTATTTTTTGAATAATTTACTATAGAAAAGGCAATCCCTGGCGCACTAAAATTTGCGAATGTAAAAAAATATTTTTTGAATAATTTACTATAGAAAAGGCAATCCCTGGCGCAATTAAAATTTGCGACAGTAAAAAATTATTTTTTGCAAAATTTACTGCAGAAAAGGCAATCCCTGGCGCAATTAAAACTTGCGATAGTAAAAAATTATTTTTTGTATAATTTACTATAGAAAAGGCAATCCCTGGCCGATTTGAAATTTGCGACAGTAAAAAATTATTTTTTGAATAATTTACTATAGAAAAGGCAGTCCCTGGCGTAATTAAAATTTGGGACAGTAGAAAATTATTTTTTGAATAATTTACTATAGAAAAGGCAATCCCTGGCGTATTTAAAATTTGCGACAGTAAAAAATTATTTTTTGAATAATTTACTATAGAAAAGGCAATCCCTGGCGTATTTAAAATTTGCGACAGTAAGAAATTAATTTGTGAGAAATTTACTATAGAAAAGGCAATCCCTGGCGCAATTAAAATTTGCGACAGTAGAAAATTTTTTTTTGAATAATTTACTATAGAAAAGGCAATCCCTGGCGTAATTAAAATTTGCGACAGTATAAAATTATTTTTTTGAATAATTTACTATAGAAAAGGCAATCCCTGGCGTAATTAAAATTTGCGACAGTATAAAATTATTTTTTGAATAATTTACTATAGAAAAGGCAATCCCTGGCGTAATTAAAATTTGCGACAGTAGAAAATTATTTTTTGAATAATTTACTATAGAAAAGGCAATCACTGGCGTAATTAAAATTTGCGACAGTAAAAAATTATTTTTTGAATAATTTACTATAGAAAAGGCACTCCCTGGCGCAATTAAAATTTGCGACAGTAAAAAATTATTTTTTGCAAAATTTACTATAGAAAGGCAATCCCTGGCGTATTTAAAATTTGCGACAGTATAAAATTAATTTTTGAAAAATTTACTGTAGAAAAGGCAATCCCTGGCGTAATTAAAATTTGCGACAGTAGAAAATTATTTTTTGAATAATTTACTATAGAAAAGGCAATCCCTGGCGTAATTAAAATTTGCGACAGTAGAAAATTATTTTTTGAATAATTTACTATAGAAAAGGCAATCCCTGGCGTAATTAAAATTTGCGACAGTATAAAATAATTTTTTGCAAAATTTACTGTAGAAAAGGCAATCCCTGGCGGATTTGAAATTTGCGACAGTAAAAAATTATTTTTTGAATAATTTACTATAGAAAAGGTAATCCCTGGCGCAATTACAATTTGCGACAGTAAAAAATTATTTTTTGAAAAATTTACTGTAGAAAGGCAAACCCTGGCGCAATTAAAATTTGCGACAGTAGAAAATTATTTTTTGAAAAGTTTACTATATAAAAAGCAATCCCTGGCGCAATTAAAATTTGCGACAGTAAAAAATTATTTTTTGCAAAATTTACTGTAGAAAAGGCAATCCCTGGCGGATTTGAAATTTGCGACAGTAAAAAATTATTTTTTGAATAATTTACTATAGAAAAGGCAATCCCTGGGATATTTAAAATTTGCGACAGTATAAAATTAATTTTTGAAAAATTTACTGTAGAAAAGGCAATCCCTGGCGTAATTAAAATTTGCGACAGTAGAAAATTATTTTTTGAATAATTTACTATAGAAAAGGCAATCCCTGGCGTAATTAAAATTTGCGACAGTAGAAAATTATTTTTTGAATAATTTACTATAGAAAAGGCAATCCCTGGCGTAATTAAAATTTGCGACAGTATAAAATAATTTTTTGCAAAATTTACTGTAGAAAAGGCAATCCCTGGCGGATTTGAAATTTGCGACAGTAAAAAATTATTTTTTGAATAATTTACTATAGAAAAGGCAATCCCTGGCGTATTTAAAATTTGCGACAGTAAGAAATTAATTTGTGACAAATTTACTATAGAAAAGGCAATCCCTGGGATATTTAAAATTTGCGACAGTAAAAAATTATTTTTTGAATAATTTTCTATAGAAAAGGCAATCCCTGGCGTATTTAAAATTTGCGACAGTAAAAAATTAATTTGTGAAAAATTTACCTGGCGAAATTGAAACTTGCGATAGTAAAAAATTATTTTTTGAATAATTTACTATAGAAAAGGCAATCCCTGTCGTAATTAAAATTTGCGACAGTAAAAAATTATTTTTTGCAAAATTTACTATAGAAAAGGTAATCCCTGGCGCAATTACAATTTGCGACAGTAAACAATTATTTTTTTGCAAAATTTACTATAGAAAAGGCAATCCCTGGCGTATTTAAAATTTGCGACAGTATAAAATTAATTTTTGAAAAATTTACTGTAGAAAAGGCAATCCCTGGCGCAATTAAAATTTGCGACAGTAGAAAATTATTTTTTGAAAAGTTTACTATAGAAAAGGCAATCCCTGGCGCAATTAAAATTTGCGACAGTAAAAAATTATTTTTTGCAAAATTTACTGTATAAAAGGCAATCCCTGGCACAATTAAAACTTGCGATAGTAAAAAATTATTTTTTGAATAATTTACTATAGAAAAGGCAATCCCTGGCGGATTTGAAATTTGCGACAGTTGAAAATTATTTTTTGAATAATTTACTATAGAAAAGGCAATCCCTGGGATATTTAAAATTTGCGACATTAAAAAATTATTTTTTGAATAATTTACTATAGAAAAGGCAATCCCTGGCGTAATTAAAATTTGCGACAGTAAAAAATTAGTTTTTGAAAAATTTACTGTAGAAAAGGCAATCCTGGCGCAATTAAAATTTGCGACAGTAAAAAATTATTTTTTGAATAATTTACTATAGAAAAGGCAATCCCTGGCGCACTTAAAATTTGCGACAGTAACAAATTATTTTTTGAATAATTTACTATAAAAAAGGCAATCCCTGGCGCAATTAAAATTTGCGACAGTAAAAAATTATTTTTTGAATAATTTACTATAGAAAAGGCAATCCCTGGCGTAATTAAAATTTGCGACAGTTAAAAATTTGTTTTTGAAAAATTTACTGTAGAAAAGGCAATCCCTGGCGCAATTAAAATTTGCGACATTAAAAAATTATTTTTTGAATAATTTACTATAGAAAAGGCAATCCCTGGCGCACTTAAAATTTGCGACAGTAAAAAATTATTTTTTGAATAATTTACTATAGAAAAGGCAATCCCTGGGGCACTTAAAATTTGCGACAGTAAAAAATTATTTTTTGAATAATTTACTATAGAAAAGGCAATCCCTGGCGCACTTAAAATTTGCGACAGTAGAAAAATATTTTTTGAATAATTTACTATATAAGAGGCAATCCCTGGCGTATTTAAAATTTGCGACAGTAAGAAATTAATTTGTGAGAAATTTACTATAGAAAAGGCAATCCCTGGGATATTTAAAATTTGCGACAGTAGAAAATTATTTTTTGAATAATTTACTATAGAAAAGGCAATCCCTGGCGCACTAAAATTTGCGAATGTAAAAAAATATTTTTTGAATAATTTACTATAGAAAAGGCAATCCCTGGCGTAATTAAAATTTGCGACAGTAGAAAATTATTTTTTGAATAATTTACTATAGAAAAGGCAATCACTGGCGTAATTAAAATTTGCGACAGTATAAAATTATTTTTTTGAATAATTTACTATAGAAAAGGCAATCCCTGGCGTAATTAAAATTTGCGACAGTATAAAATTATTTTTTGAATAATTTACTATAGAAAAGGCAATCCCTGGCGTAATTAAAATTTGCGACAGTAGAAAATTATTTTTTGAATAATTTACTATAGAAAAGGCAATCCCTGGCGCAATTAAAATTTGCGACAGTAAAAAATTATTTTTTGCAAAATTTACTGCAGAAAAGGCAATCCCTGGCGCAATTAAAACTTGCGATAGTAAAAAAATTATTTTTTGTATAATTTACTATAGAAAAGGCAATCCCTGGCCGATTTGAAATTTGCGACAGTAAAAAATTATTTTTTGAATAATTTACTATAGAATAGGCAATCCCTGGCGTAATTAAAATTTGGGACAGTAGAAAATTATTTTTTGAATAATTTACTATAGAAAAGGCAATCCCTGGCGTATTTAAAATTTGCGACAGTAAAAAATTATTTTTTGAATAATTTACTATAGAAAAGGCAATCCGTGGCGTATTTAAAATTTGCGACAGTAAGAAATTAATTTGTGAGAAATTTACTATAGAAAAGGCAATCCCTGGCGCAATTAAAATTTGCGACAGTAGAAAATTATTTTTTGAATAATTTACTATAGAAAAGGCAATCCCTGGCGCAATTAAAATTTGCGACAGTAAAAAATTATTTTTTGCAAAATTTACTGCAGAAAAGGCAATCCCTGGCGCAATTAAAACTTGCGATAGTAAAAAATTATTTTTTGTATAATTTACTATAGAAAAGGCAATCCCTGGCCGATTTGAAATTTGCGACAGTAAAAAATTATTTTTTGAATAATTTACTATAGAAAAGGCAGTCCCTGGCGTAATTAAAATTTGGGACAGTAGAAAATTATTTTTTGAATAATTTACTATAGAAAAGGCAATCCCTGGCGTATTTAAAATTTGCGACAGTAAAAAATTATTTTTTGAATAATTTACTATAGAAAAGGCAATCCCTGGCGTATTTAAAATTTGCGACAGTAAGAAATTAATTTGTGAGAAATTTACTATAGAAAAGGCAATCCCTGGCGCAATTAAAATTTGCGACAGTAGAAAATTTTTTTTTGAATAATTTACTATAGAAAAGGCAATCCCTGGCGTAATTAAAATTTGCGACAGTATAAAATTATTTTTTTGAATAATTTACTATAGAAAAGGCAATCCCTGGCGTAATTAAAATTTGCGACAGTATAAAATTATTTTTTGAATAATTTACTATAGAAAAGGCAATCCCTGGCGTAATTAAAATTTGCGACAGTAGAAAATTATTTTTTGAATAATTTACTATAGAAAAGGCAATCACTGGCGTAATTAAAATTTGCGACAGTAAAAAATTATTTTTTGAATAATTTACTATAGAAAAGGCACTCCCTGGCGCAATTAAAATTTGCGACAGTAAAAAATTATTTTTTGCAAAATTTACTATAGAAAAGGCAATCCCTGGCGTATTTAAAATTTGCGACAGTATAAAATTAATTTTTGAAAAATTTACTGTAGAAAAGGCAATCCCTGGCGTAATTAAAATTTGCGACAGTAGAAAATTATTTTTTGAATAATTTACTATAGAAAAGGCAATCCCTGGCGTAATTAAAATTTGCGACAGTAGAAAATTATTTTTTGAATAATTTACTATAGAAAAGGCAATCCCTGGCGTAATTAAGATTTGCGACAGTATAAAATAATTTTTTGCAAAATTTACTGTAGAAAAGGCAATCCCTGGCGGATTTGAAATTTGCGACAGTAAAAAATTATTTTTTGAATAATTTACTATAGAAAAGGTAATCCCTGGCGCAATTACAATTTGCGACAGTAAAAAATTATTTTTTGAAAAATTTACTGTAGAAAGGCAAACCCTGGCGCAATTAAAATTTGCGACAGTAGAAAATTATTTTTTGAAAAGTTTACTATATAAAAAGCAATCCCTGGCGCAATTAAAATTTGCGACAGTAAAAAATTATTTTTTGCAAAATTTACTGTAGAAAAGGCAATACCTGGCGCAATTAAAACTTGCGATAGTAAAAAATTATTTTTTGAATAATTTACTATAGAAAAGGCAATCCCTGGCCGATTTGAAATTTGCGACAGTAAAAAATTATTTTTTGAATAATTTACTATAGAAAAGGCAGTCCCTGGCGTAATTAAAATTTGGGACAGTAGAAAATTATTTTTTGAATAATTTACTATAGAAAAGGCAATCCCTGGCGTATTTAAAATTTGCGACAGTAAAAAATTATTTTTTGAATAATTTACTATAGAAAAGGCAATCCCTGGCGTATTTAAAATTTGCGACAGTAAGAAATTAATTTGTGAGAAATTTACTATAGAAAAGGCAATCCCTGGCGCAATTAAAATTTGCGACAGTAGAAAATTTTTTTTTGAATAATTTACTATAGAAAAGGCAATCCCTGGCGTAATTAAAATTTGCGACAGTATAAAATTATTTTTTTGAATAATTTACTATAGAAAAGGCAATCCCTGGCGTAATTAAAATTTGCGACAGTATAAAATTATTTTTTGAATAATTTACTATAGAAAAGGCAATCCCTGGCGTAATTAAAATTTGCGACAGTAGAAAATTATTTTTTGAATAATTTACTATAGAAAAGGCAATCACTGGCGTAATTAAAATTTGCGACAGTAAAAAATTATTTTTTGAATAATTTACTATAGAAAAGGCACTCCCTGGCGCAATTAAAATTTGCGACAGTAAAAAATTATTTTTTGCAAAATTTACTATAGAAAAGGCAATCCCTGGCGTATTTAAAATTTGCGACAGTATAAAATTAATTTTTGAAAAATTTACTGTAGAAAAGGCAATCCCTGGCGTAATTAAAATTTGCGACAGTAGAAAATTATTTTTTGAATAATTTACTATAGAAAAGGCAATCCCTGGCGTAATTAAAATTTGCGACAGTAGAAAATTATTTTTTGAATAATTTACTATAGAAAAGGCAATCCCTGGCGTAATTAAGATTTGCGACAGTATAAAATAATTTTTTGCAAAATTTACTGTAGAAAAGGCAATCCCTGGCGGATTTGAAATTTGCGACAGTAAAAAATTATTTTTTGAATAATTTACTATAGAAAAGGTAATCCCTGGCGCAATTACAATTTGCGACAGTAAAAAATTATTTTTTGAAAAATTTACTGTAGAAAGGCAAACCCTGGCGCAATTAAAATTTGCGACAGTAGAAAATTATTTTTTGAAAAGTTTACTATATAAAAAGCAATCCCTGGCGCAATTAAAATTTGCGACAGTAAAAAATTATTTTTTGCAAAATTTACTGTAGAAAAGGCAATACCTGGCGCAATTAAAACTTGCGATAGTAAAAAATTATTTTTTGAATAATTTACTATAGAAAAGGCAATCAATGGCGGATTTGAAATTTGCGACAGTAAAAAATTATTTTTTGAATAATTTACTATAGAAAAGGCAATCCCTGGCGTAATTAAAATTTGCGACAGTAGAAGATTATTTTTTGAATAATTTACTATAGAAAAGGCAATCCCTGGCGCAATTAAAAGTTGCGACAGTAAAAAATTATTTTTTGCAAAATTTACTCTAGAAAAGGCAATCCCTGGCCCAATTAAAACTTGCGATAGTAAAAAATTATTTTTTGAATATTTTACTATAGAAAAGGCAATCCCTGGCGGATTTGAAATTTGCGACAGTAAAAAATTATTTTTTGAATAATTTACTATAGAAAAGGCAATCCTTGGCGTAATTAAAATTTGCGACAGTAGAAAATTATTTTTTGAATAATTTACTAGAGAAAAGGCAATCCCTGGCGTATTTAAAATTTGCGACAGTAAAAAATTATTTTTTGAATAATTTACTATAGAAAAGGCAATCCCTGGCGTATTTAAAATTTGCGACAGTAAGAAATTAATTTGTGACAAATTTACTATAGAAAAGGCAATCCCTGGGATATTTAAAATTTGCGACAGTAAAAAATTATTTTTTGAATAATTTTCTATAGTAAAGGCAATCCCTGGCGTATTTAAAATTTGCGACAGTAAAAAATTAATTTGTGAAAAATTTATCTGGCGAAATTGAAACTTGCCATAGTAAAAAATTATTTTTTGAATAATTTACTATAGAAAAGGCAATCCCTGGCGTAATTAAAATTTGCGACAGTAAAAAATTATTTTTTGCAAAATTTACTATAGAAAAGGTAATCCTTGGAGCAATTACAATTTGCGACAGTAAAAAATTATTTTTTTGCAAAATTTACTATAGAAAAGGCAATCCCTGGCGCAATTAAAACTTGCGATAGTAAAAAATTATTTTTTGAATAATTTACTATAGAAAAGGCAATCCCTGGCGGATTTGAAATTTGCGACAGTAAAAAATTATTTTTTGCAAAATTTACTATTGAAAAGGTAATCCCTGGCGCAATTACAATTTGCGACAGTAAAAAATTATTTTTTTTTGCAAAATTTACTATAGAAAGTGCAATCCTTGGCGTATTTAAAATTTGCGACAGTATAAAATTAATTTTTGAATAATTTACTATAGAAAAGGCAATCCCTGGCGTAATTAAAATTTGCGACAGTAGAAAATTATTTTTTGAATAATTTACTATAGAAAAGGCAATTCCTGGCGTAATTAAAATTTGCGACAGTAGAAAATTATTTTTTGAATAATTTACTATAGAAAAGGCAATCCCTGGCGCAATTAAAATTTGCGACAGTAAAAAAATATTTTTTGCAAAATTTACTGCAGAAAAGGCAATCCCTGGCGCAATTAAAACTTGCGATAGTAAAAAAATATTTTTTGTATAATTTACTATAGAAAAGGCAATCAATGGCCGATTTGAAATTTGCGACAGTAAAAAATTATTTTTGGTATAATTTACTATAGAAAAGGCAATCCCTGGCGTAATTAAAATTTGGGACAGTAGAAAATTATTTTTTGAATAATTTACTATAGAAAAGGCAATCCCTGGCGTAATTAAAATTTGCGACAGTATAAAATTATTTTTTTGAATAATTTACTATAGAAAAGGCAATCCCTGGCGTAATTAAAATTTGCGACAGTATAAAATTATTTTTTGAATAATTTACTATAGAAAAGGCAATCCCTGGCGTAATTAAAATTTGCGACAGTAGAAAATTATTTTTTGAATAATTTACTATAGAAAAGGCAATCACTGGCGTAATTAAAATTTGCGACAGTAAAAAATTATTTTTTGAATAATTTACTATAGAAAAGGCACTCCCTGGCGTAATTAAAATTTGCGACAGTAAAAAATTATTTTTAGCAAAATTTACTATATAAAAGGCAATCCCTGGCGTATTTAAAATTTGCGACAGTATAAAATTAATTTTTGAAAAATTTACTGTAGAAAAGGCAATCCCTGGCGTAATTAAAATTTGCGACAGTAGAAAATTATTTTTTGAATAATTTACTATAGAAAAGGCAATCCCTGGCGTAATTAAAATTTGCGACAGTAGAAGATTATTTTTTGAATAATTTACTATAGAAAAGGCAATCCCTGGCGTAATTAAAATTTGCGACAGTATAAAATTATTTTTTGCAAAATTTATTGTAGAAAAGGCAATCCCTGGCGGATTTGAAATTTGCGACAGTAAAAAATTATTTTTTGAATAATTTACTATAGAAAAGGTAATCCCTGGCGCAATTACAATTTGCGACAGTAAAAAATTATTTTTTGAAAAATTTACTGTAGAAAGGCAAACCCTGGCGCAATTAGAATTTGCGACAGTAGAAAATTATTTTTTGAAAAGTTTACTATAGAAAAGGCAATCCCTGGCGCAATTAAAATTTGCGACAGTAAAAAATTATTTTTTGCAAAATTTACTCTAGAAAAGGCAATCCCTGGCGCAATTAAAACTTGCGATAGTAAAAAATTATTTTTGGAATATTTTACTATAGAAAAGGCAATCCCTGGCGGATTTGAAATTTGCGACAGTAAAAAATTATTTTTTGAATAATTTACTATAGAAAAGGCAATCCTTGGCGTAATTAAAATTTGCGACAGTAGAAAATTATTTTTTGAATAATTTACTAGAGAAAAGGCAATCCCTGGCGTATTTAAAATTTGCGACAGTAAAAAATTATTTTTTGAATAATTTACTATAGAAAAGGCAATCCCTGGCGTATTTAAAATTTGCGACAGTAAGAAATTAATTTGTGACAAATTTACTATAGAAAAGGCTATCACTGGGATATTTAAAATTTGCGACAGTAAAAAATTATTTTTTGAATAATTTTCTATAGAAAAGGAAATCCCTGGCGTATTTAAAATTTGCGACAGTAAAAAATTAATTTGTGAAAAATTTACCTGGCGAAATTGAAACTTGCGATAGTAAAAAATTATTTTTTGAATAATTTACTATAGAAAAGGCAATCCCTGGCGTAATTAAAATTTGCGACAGTAAAAAATTATTTTTTGCAAAATTTACTATAGAAAAGGTAATCCCTGGCGCAATTACAATTTGCGACTGTAAAAAATTATTTTTTTGCAAAATTTGCTATAGAAAAGGCAATCCCTGGCGTATTTAAAATTTGCGACAGTATAAAATTAATTTTTGAAAAATTTACTGTAGAAAAGGCAATCCCTGGCGCAATTAAAATTTGCGACAGTAGAAAATTATTTTTTGAAAAGTTTACTATAGAAAAGGCAATCACTGGCGCAATTAAAATTTGCGACAGTAAAAAATTATTTTTAGCAAAATTTACTGTAGAAAAGGCAATCCCTGGCGCAATTAAAACTTGCGATAGTAAAAAATTATTTTTTGAATAATTTACTATAGAAAAGGCAATCTCTGGCGGATTTGAAATTTGCGACAGTTGAAAATTATTTTTTGAATAATTTACTATAGAAAAGGCAATCCCTGGCGCAATGAAAATTTGCGACAGTAAAAAATTATTTTTTGAATAATTTACTATAGAAAAGGCAATCCCTGGCGTAATTAAAATTTGCGACAGTAAAAAATTAGTTTTTGAAAAATTTACTGTAGAAAAGGCAATCCCTGGCGCAATTAAAATTTGCGACAGTAAAAAATTATTTTTTGAATAATTTACTATAGAAAAGGCAATCCCTGGCGCACTTAAAATTTGCGACAGTAAAAAATTATTTTTTGAATAATTTACTATAGAAAAGGCAATCCCTGGCGCAATGAAAATTTGCGACAGTAAAAAATTATTTTTTGAATAATTTAATATAGAAAAGGCAATCCCTGGAGTAATTAAAATTTGCGACAGTAAAAAATTAGTTTTTGAAAAATTTACTGTAGAATAGGCAATCCCTGGCGCAATTAAAATTTGCGACAGTAAAAAATTATTTTTTGAATAATTTACTATAGAAAAGGCAATCCCTGGCGCACTTAAAATTTGCGACAGTAAAAAATTATTTATTGAATAATTTACTATAGAAAAGGCAATCCCTGGCGCACTTAAAATTTGCGACAGTAAAAAATTATTTTTTGAATAATTTACTATAGAAAAGGCAATCCCTGGCGCACTTAAAATTTGCGACAGTAGAAAAATATTTTTTGAATAATTTACTATAGAAAAGGCAATCCCTGGCGTATTTAAAATTTGCGACAGTAAGAAATTAATTTGTGAGAAATTTACTATAGAAAAGGCAATCCCTGGGATATTTAAAATTTGCGACAGTAGAAAATTATTTTTTGAATAATTTACTATAGAAAAGGCAATCCCTGGCGTATTTAAAATTTGCGACAGTAAGAAATTAATTTGTGAGAAATTTACTATAGAAAAGGTAATCCCTGGCGCAATTACAATTTGCGACAGTAAAAAATTATTTTTTGAATAATTTACTATAGAAAAGGCAATCCCTGGGATATTTAAAATTTGCGACAGTAAAAAATTATTTTTAGCAAAATTTACTGTAGAAAAGGCAATCCCTGGCGCAATTAAAACTTGCGATAGTAAAAAATTATTTTTTGAATAATTTACTATAGAAAAGGCAATCTCTGGCGGATTTGAAATTTGCGACAGTTGAAAATTATTTTTTGAATAATTTACTATATAAAAAGCAATCCCTGGCGCAATTAAAATTTGCGACAGTAAAAAATTATTTTTTGCAAAATTTACTGTAGAAAAGGCAATACCTGGCGCAATTAAAACTTGCGATAGTAAAAAATTATTTTTTGAATAATTTACTATAGAAAAGGCAATCAATGGCGGATTTGAAATTTGCGACAGTAAAAAATTATTTTTTGAATAATTTACTATAGAAAAGGCAATCCCTGGCGTAATTAAAATTTGCGACAGTAGAAGATTATTTTTTGAATAATTTACTATAGAAAAGGCAATCCCTGGCGCAATTAAAAGTTGCGACAGTAAAAAATTATTTTTTGCAAAATTTACTCTAGAAAAGGCAATCCCTGGCCCAATTAAAACTTGCGATAGTAAAAAATTATTTTTTGAATATTTTACTATAGAAAAGGCAATCCCTGGCGGATTTGAAATTTGCGACAGTAAAAAATTATTTTTTGAATAATTTACTATAGAAAAGGCAATCCTTGGCGTAATTAAAATTTGCGACAATAGAAAATTATTTTTTGAATAATTTACTAGAGAAAAGGCAATCCCTGGCGTATTTAAAATTTGCGACAGTAAGAAAATAATTTGTGAAAAATTTACTATAGAAAAGGCAATCCCTGGGATATTTAAAATTTGCGACAGTAAAAAATTATTTTTTGAATAATTTTCTATAGTAAAGGCAATCCCTGGCGTATTTAAAATTTGCGACAGTAAAAAATTAATTTGTGAAAAATTTACCTGGCGAAATTGAAACTTGCGATAGTAAAAAATTATTTTTTGAATAATTTACTATAGAAAAGGCAATCCCTGGCGTAATTAAAATTTGCGACAGTAAAAAATTATTTTTTGCAAAATTTACTATAGAAAAGGTAATCCCTGGCGCAATTACAATTTGCGACAGTAAAAAATTATTTTTTTGCAAAATTTACTATAGAAAAGGCAATCCCTGGCGCAATTAAAACTTGCGATAGTAAAAAATTATTTTTTGAATAATTTACTATAGAAAAGGCAATCCCTGGCGGATTTGAAATTTGCGACAGTAAAAAATTATTTTTTGCAAAATTTACTATTGAAAAGGTAATCCCTGGCGCAATTACAATTTGCGACAGTAAAAAATTATTTTTTTTTGCAAAATTTACTATAGAAAGTGCAATCCTTGGCGTATTTAAAATTTGCGACAGTATAAAATTAATTTTTGAATAATTTACTATAGAAAAGGCAATCCCTGGCGTAATTAAAATTTGCGACAGTAGAAAATTATTTTTTGAATAATTTACTATAGAAAAGGCAATTCCTGGCGTAATTAAAATTTGCGACAGTAGAAAATTATTTTTTGAATAATTTACTATAGAAAAGGCAATCCCTGGCGCAATTAAAATTTGCGACAGTAAAAAAATATTTTTTGCAAAATTTACTGCAGAAAAGGCAATCCCTGGCGCAATTAAAACTTGCGATAGTAAAAAAATATTTTTTGTATAATTTACTATAGAAAAGGCAATCCCTGGCCGATTTGAAATTTGCGACAGTAAAAAATTATTTTTGGTATAATTTACTATAGAAAAGGCAATCCCTGGCGTAATTAAAATTTGGGACAGTAGAAAATTATTTTTTGAATAATTTACTATAGAAAAGGCAATCCCTGGCGTAATTAAAATTTGCGACAGTATAAAATTATTTTTTTGAATAATTTACTATAGAAAAGGCAATCCCTGGCGTAATTAAAATTTGCGACAGTATAAAATTATTTTTTGAATAATTTACTATAGAAAAGGCAATCCCTGGCGTAATTAAAATTTGCGACAGTAGAAAATTATTTTTTGAATAATTTACTATAGAAAAGGCAATCACTGGCGTAATTAAAATTTGCGACAGTAAAAAATTATTTTTTGAATAATTTACTATAGAAAAGGCACTCCCTGGCGTAATTAAAATTTGCGACAGTAAAAAATTATTTTTAGCAAAATTTACTATATAAAAGGCAATCCCTGGCGTATTTAAAATTTGCGACAGTATAAAATTAATTTTTGAAAAATTTACTGTAGAAAAGGCAATCCCTGGCGTAATTAAAATTTGCGACAGTAGAAAATTATTTTTTGAATAATTTACTATAGAAAAGGCAATCCCTGGCGTAATTATAATTTGCGACAGTAGAAGATTATTTTTTGAATAATTTACTATAGAAAAGGCAATCCCTGGCGTAATTAAAATTTGCGACAGTATAAAATTATTTTTTGCAAAATTTATTGTAGAAAAGGCAATCCCTGGCGGATTTGAAATTTGCGACAGTAAAAAATTATTTTTTGAATAATTTACTATAGAAAAGGTAATCCCTGGCGCAATTACAATTTGCGACAGTAAAAAATTATTTTTTGAAAAATTTACTGTAGAAAGGCAAACCCTGGCGCAATTAAAATTTGCGACAGTAGAAAATTATTTTTTGAAAAGTTTACTATAGAAAAGGCAATCCCTGGCGCAATTAAAATTTGCGACAGTAAAAAATTATTTTTTGCAAAATTTACTCTAGAAAAGGCAATCCCTGGCGCAATTAAAACTTGCGATAGTAAAAAATTATTTTTTGAATATTTTACTATAGAAAAGGCAATCCCTGGCGGATTTGAAATTTGCGACAGTAAAAAATTATTTTTTGAATAATTTACTATAGAAAAGGCAATCCTTGGCGTAATTAAAATTTGCGACAGTAGAAAATTATTTTTTGAATAATTTACTAGAGAAAAGGCAATCCCTGGCGTATTTAAAATTTGCGACAGTAAAAAATTATTTTTTGAATAATTTACTATAGAAAAGGCAATCCCTGGCGTATTTAAAATTTGCGACAGTAAGAAATTAATTTGTGACAAATTTACTATAGAAAAGGCTATCACTGGGATATTTAAAATTTGCGACAGTAAAAAATTATTTTTTGAATAATTTTCTATAGAAATGGAAATCCCTGGCGTATTTAAAATTTGCGACAGTAAAAAATTAATTTGTGAAAAATTTACCTGGCGAAATTGAAACTTGCGATAGTAAAAAATTATTTTTTGAATAATTTACTATAGAAAAGGCAATCCCTGGCGTAATTAAAATTTGCGACAGTAAAAAATTATTTTTTGCAAAATTTACTATAGAAAAGGTAATCCCTGGCGCAATTACAATTTGCGACTGTAAAAAATTATTTTTTTGCAAAATTTGCTATAGAAAAGGCAATCCCTGGCGTATTTAAAATTTGCGACAGTATATAATTAATTTTTGAAAAATTTACTGTAGAAAAGGCAATCCCTGGCGCAATTAAAATTTGCGACAGTAGAAAATTATTTTTTGAAAAGTTTACTATAGAAAAGGCAATCCCTGGCGCAATTAAAATTTGCGACAGTAAAAAATTATTTTTAGCAAAATTTACTGTAGAAAAGGCAATCCCTGGCGCAATTAAAACTTGCGATAGTAAAAAATTATTTTTTGAATAATTTACTATAGAAAAGGCAATCTCTGGCGGATTTGAAATTTGCGACAGTTGAAAATTATTTTTTGAATAATTTACTATAGAAAAGGCAATCCCTGGCGCAATTAAAATTTGCGACAGTAAAAAATTATTTTTTGAATAATTTACTATAGAAAAGGCAATCCCTGGCGTAATTAAAATTTGCGACAGTAAAAAATTAGTTTTTGAAAAATTTACTGTAGAAAAGGCAATCCCTGGCGCAATTAAAATTTGCGACAGTAAAAAATTATTTTTTGAATAATTTACTATAGAAAAGGCAATCCCTGGCGCACTTAAAATTTGCGACAGTAAAAAATTATTTTTTGAATAATTTACTATAGAAAAGGCAATCCCTGGCGCAATGAAAATTTGCGACAGTAAAAAATTATTTTTTGAATAATTTAATATAGAAAAGGCAATCCCTGGAGTAATTAAAATTTGCGACAGTAAAAAATTAGTTTTTGAAAAATTTACTGTAGAATAGGCAATCCCTGGCGCAATTAAAATTTGCGACAGTAAAAAATTATTTTTTGAATAATTTACTATAGAAAAGGCAATCCCTGGCGCACTTAAAATTTG
>CAWVNZ010001004.1:0-88270 GCA_963930735.1 Dioctria linearis
ATTTACTATTGAAAAGGCAATCCCTGGCGCAATTAAAATTTGCGACAGTAAAAAATATTTTTTTTGCAAAATTTACTATAGAAAAGGCAATCCCTGGCGCAATTAAAATTTTCGACAGTAAAAAATAATTTTTTGAAAAATCTACTATAGAATAGGCAATCCCTGGTGTAATTAAAATTTGCGACAATAAAAAATTATTTTTTGCAAAATTTACTATAGAAGAGGCAATCCCTGGCGTATTTAAAATTTGCGACAGTATAAAATTAATTTTTGAAATATTTACTATAGAAAACGCAATCCCTGGCGTATTTAAAATTTGCGACAGTAAATAATTAATTTGTTAAAAATTTACTATAGAAAAGGCAATCCCTGGCGCAATTAAAATTTGCGACAGTAAAAAATTATTTTTTGCAAAATTTACTATAGAATAGGCAATCCCTGGCGTATTTAAAATTTGCGACAGTATAAAATTAAATTTTGAAAAATTTACTATAGAAAAGGCAATCCGTGGCGCAATTAAAATTTGCGACAGTAAAAAAATTTTTTTTGAAAAATTTACTATAGAAAAGGCAATCCCTGGCGCAATTAAAATTTGCGACAGTAAAAAATTAATTTTTGAAAAATTTATTATAGAAATGGCAATCCCTGGCGCAATTAAAATTTGCGACAGTAAAAAATTATTTTTTGAATAATTTACTATAGAAAAGGCAATCCCTGGCATATTTAAAATTTGCGACAGTATAAAATTAATTTTTGAATAATTTACTGTAGAAAAGGCAATCCCTGTCTCAATTAAAATTTGCGACAGTAGAAAATTATTTTTTGAAAAATTTACTGTAGAAAAGGCAATACCTGGCGCAATTAAAATTTGTGACAGTAGAAAATTATTTTTTGAAAAATTTACTGTGGAAAAGGCAATCCCTGGCGCAATTAAAATTTGCGACAGTAAAAAATTATTTTTTGAAAAATTTACTATAGAAAAGGGAATCCCTGGCGTATTTAAAATTTGCGACAGTAAAAAATTAATTTGTGAAAAATTTACTATAGAAAAGGCAATACCTGGCGCAATTAAAATTTGCGACAGTAAAAATTATTTTTTGAATAATTTACTATAGAAAAGGCAATCCCTGGCGCAATTAAAATTTGCGACAGTAAAAAATTATATTTTGAAAAATTTACTGTAGAAAAGGCAATCAATGGCGCAATTAAAATTTGCGACAGTAAAATAATAATTTGTGAATAATTTACTATAGAAAAGGCAATCCCTGGCGTATTTAAAATTTGGGACAGTAAAAAATTATTTTTTTGCAAAATTTACTATAGAAAATGCAATCCCTGGCGCAATTAAAATTTTCGACAGTAAAAAATTATTTTTTGAAAATTTTACTATAGAAAAGGCAATCCCTGGCGCATTTAAAATTTGCGAGAGTAGAAAATTATTTTTTGAAAAATTTACTGTAGAAAAGGCAATCCCTGGCGCAATTAAAATTTGCGACAGTAAATAATTATTTTTTGAATAATTTACTATAGAAAAGGCAATCCCTGGCGCAATTAAAATTTGCGACAGTAAAAAATTATTTTGTGCAAAATTTACTATAGAAAAGGCAATCCCTGGCGTATTTAAAATTTGCGACAGTAAAAAATTAATTTTTGAAAAATTTACTGTAGAAAAGGCAATCCCTGGCGCAATTAAAATTTGCGACAGTGAAAAATTATTTTTTGCAAAATTTACTACAGAAAAAGCAATCCCTGGCGTATTTAAAATTTGCGACAGTAAAAAATTAATTTGTGGAAAATTTACTATAGAAAAGGTAATCCCTGGCGCAATTAAAATTTGCGACAGTAAAAATTTTTTTTTTGCAAATTTACTATAGAAAAGGCAATCCCTGGAGCAATTAAACTTTGCGACAGTAAAAAATTATTTTTTGAATAATTTACTGTAGAAAAGGCAATCCCTGGCGCAATTAAAATTTGCGACAGTAAAAAATTATTTTTTTCAAAATTTACTATAGAAAAGGCAATCCCTGGCGTATTTAAAATTTGCGACAGTAAAAAATTATTTTTTGAAGAATTTACAATAGAAAAGGTAATCCCTGGCGCAATTACAATTTGCGACAGTAAAAAATTATTTTTTTGCAAAATTTACTATAGAAAAGGCAATCCCTGGCGTATTTAAAATTTGCGACAGTATAAAATTAATTTTTGAAAAATTTACTGTAGAAAAGGCAATCATTGGCGCAATTAAAATTTGCGACAGTAAAAAATTATTTTTTGCAAAATTTACTATAAAAAAGGCAATCCCTGGCGTATTTAAAATTTGCGACAGTAAAAAATTAATTTTTGAAAAATTTACTGTAGAAAAGGCAATCCCTGGCGCAATTAAAATTTGCGACAGTTAAAAATTATTTTTTGCAAAATTCACTATAGAAAAAGCAAAAATTTTTGTCGCAAATTTTAAATACTCCAGGGATTGCCTTTTCTATAGTAAATTATTCACAAATTAATTTTTTACTGTCGCAAATTTTAATTGCGCCAGGGATTGCCTTTTCTACAGTAAATTTTTCAAAAATTTTAAATACGCCAGGGATTGCCTTTTCTATAGTAAATTTTTCACAAATTAATTTTTTACTGTCGCAAATTTTAAAAACGCCAGGGATTGCCTTTTCTATAGTAAATTTTGCAAACAAATAATTTTTTACTGTCGCAAATTTTAATTACGCCAGGGATTGCCTTTTCTATAGTAAATTTTTCAAAAAATAATTTTCTACTGTCGCAAATTTTAATTGCGCCAGGGATTGCCTTTTCTACAGTAAATTTTTTCAAAAAATAATTTTTTACTGTCGCAAATTTTAATTGCGCCAGGGATTGCCTTTTCTACAGTAAATTTTTCAAAAAATAATTTTTTACTGTCGCAAATTTTAATTACGCCAGGGATTGCCTTTTCTATAGTAAATTTTTCTCAAATTAATTTTTTACTGTCGCAAATTTTAATTGCGCCAGGGATTGCCTTTTCTACAGTAAATTTTTCAAAAAATAATTTTCTACTCTCGAAAATTTTAATTGCGCCAAGGATTGCCTTTTCTATAGTAAACTTTTCAAAAAATAATTTTTTACTGTCGAAAATTTTAATTGCGGCAGGGATTGCAAAAAAATAATTTTTTACTGTCGGAAATTTTAAATACGACAGGGATTGCCTTTTCTATAGTAAATTATTCACAAATTAATTTTTTACTGTCGCAAATTTTAATTGCGCCAGGGATTGCCTTTTCTACAGTAAATTTTTCAAAAAATAATTTTTTACTGTCGCAAATTTTAATTGCGCCAGGGATTGCCTTTTCTATAGTAAATTATTAAAAAAATTAGTTTTTACTGTCGCAAATTTTAATTGCGCCAGGGATTGCCTTGACTACAGTAAATTTTTCAAACAATAATTTTTTACTGTCGCAAATTTTAATTGCGCCAGGGATTGCCTTTTCTATAGTAAATTATTCAAAAAATAATTTTTTACTGTCGCAAATTTTAATTGCGCCAGGGATTGCCTTTTCTATAGTAAATTTTTCAAAAATTAATTTTTTACTGTCGCAAATTTTAATTACGCCAGGGATTGCCTTTTCTATAGTAAATTTTTCACAAATTAATTTTTTACTGTCGCAAATTTTAAATACGCCAGGGATTGCCTTTTCTATAGTAAATTATTCACAAATTAATTTTTTACTGTCGCAAATTTTAATTGCGCCAGGGATTGCCTTGACTACAGTAAATTTTTCAAACAATAATTTTTTACTGTCGCAAATTTTAATTGCGCCAAGGATTGCCTTTTCTATAGTAAACTTTTCAAAAAATAATTTTTTACTGTCGAAAATTTTAATTGCGCCAGGGATTGCAAAAAAATAATTTTTTACTGTCGCAAATTTTAAATACGACAGGGATTGCCTTTTCTATAGTAAATTATTCACAAATTAATTTTTTACTGTCGCAAATTTTAATTGCGCCAGGGATTGCCTTTTCTACAGTAAATTTTTCAAAAAATAATTTTTTACTGTCACAAATTTTAATTACGCCAGGGATTGCCTTTTCTATAGTAAATTATTAAAAAAATTAGTTTTTACTGTCGCAAATTTTAATTGCGCCAGGTATTGCCTTTTCTATAGTAAATTTTTCAAAAATTAATTTTATACTGTCGCAAATGTTAATTACGCCAGTGATTGCCTTTTCTATAGCAAATTTTTCAAAAATTAATTTTTTACTGTCGCAAATTTTAATTACGCCAGGGATTGCCTTTTCTATAGTAAATTTTTCACAAATTAATTTTTTACTGTCGCAAATTATAAATACGCCAGGGATTGCCTTTTCTATAGTAAATTATTCACAAATTAATTTTTTACTGTCGCAAATTTTAATTGCGCCAGGGATTGCCTTGACTACAGTAAATTTTTCAAACAATAATTTTTTACTGTCGCAAATTTTAATTGCGCCAGGGATTGCCTTTTCTATAGTAAATTATTCAAAAAATAATTTTTTACTGTCGCAAATTTTAATTGCGCCAGGGATTGCCTTTTCTATAGTAAATTTTTCAAAAATTAATTTTTTACTGTCGCAAATTTTAATTACGCCAGGGATTGCCTTTTCTATAGTAAATTTTTCTCAAATTAATTTTTTACTGTCGCAAATTTTAATTGCGCCAGGGATTGCCTTTTCTACAGTAAATTTTTCAAAAAATAATTTTCTATTCTCGCAAATTTTAATTGCGCCAGGGATTGCCTTTTCTATAGTAAATTTTTCAAAAAACAATTTTTTGCTGTCGAAAATTTTAATTGCGTCAGGGATTGCAAAAAAATAATTTTTTACTGTCGCAAATTTTAAATACGCCAGGGATTGCCTTTTCTATAGTAAATTATTCACAAATTAATTTTTTACTGTCGCAAATTTTAATTGCGCCAGGGATTGCCTTTTCTACAATAAATTTTTCAAAAATTTTAAATACGCCAGGGATTGCCTTTTCTACAGTAAATTTTTCACAAATTAATTTTTTACTGTCGCAAATTTTAAATACGCCAGGGATTGCCTTTTCTATAGTAAATTTTGCAAACAAATAATTTTTTACTGTCGCAAATTTTAATTACGCCAGGGATTGCTTTTTCTATAGTAAATTTTTCAAAAAATAATTTTCTACTGTCGCAAATTTTAATTGCGCCAGGGATTGCCTTTTCTACAGTAAATTTTTTCAAAAAATAATTTTTTACTGTCGCAAATTTTAATTGCGCCAGGGATTGAATTTTCTACAGTAAATTTTTCAAAAAATAATTTTTTACTGTCGCAAGTTTTAAATCCGCCAGGGATTGCCTTTTCTATAGTAAATTTTTCAAAAAATAATTTTTTACTGTCGCAAATTTTAATTGCGCCAAGGATTGCCTTTTCTACAGTAAATTATTCACAAATTAATTTTTTACTGTCGCAAATTTTAAATACGCCAGGGATTGCCTTTTCTACAGTAAATTTTTCACAAATTAATTTTTTACTGTCGCAAATTTTAAATACGCCAGGGATTGCCTTTTCTATAGTAAATTTTGCAAACAAATAATTTTTTACTGTCCCAAATTTTAATTACGCCAGGGATTGCCTTTTCTATAGTAAATTTTTCAAAAAATAATTTTCTACTGTCGCAAATTTTAACTGCGCCAGGGATTGCCTTTTCTACAGTAAATTTTTTCAAAAAATAATTTTTTACTGTCGCAAATTTTAATTGAGCCAGGGATTGCCCTTTCTATAGTAAATTATTCAAAAAATAATTTTTTACTGTCGCAAATTTTAACTGCGCCAGGGATTGCTTTTTCTACAGTAAATTTTTCAAAAAATAATTTTTTACTGTCGCAAATTTTAATTACGCCAGGGATTGCCTTTTCTATAGTAAATTTTTCAAAAAAAAATTTTTACTGTCGCAAATTTTAATTGCGCCAGGGATTGCCATTTCTATAGTAAATTTTTCAAAAAATAATTTTTTACTGTCGCAAATTTTAATTGCGCCAGGGATTGCCTTTTCTACAGTAAATTTTTCAAAAAATAATTTTTTACTGTCGCAAATTTTAATTACGCCAGGGATTGCCTTTTCTATAGTAAATTTTTCAAAAAAAAATTTTTACTGTCGCAAATTTTAATTGCGCCAGGGATTGCCATTTCTATAGTAAATTTTTCACAAATTAATTTTTTACTGTCGCAAATTTTAAATTCGCCAGGGATTGCCTTTTCTACAGTAAATTTTTCAACAAATTAATTTTTTACTGTCGCAAATTTTAAATACGCCAGGGATTGCCTTTTCTATAGTAAATTTTGCAAACAAATAATTTTTTACTGTCGCAAGTGTTAAATCCGCCAGGGATTGCCTTTTCTACAGTAAATTTTTCAAAAAATAATTTTTACTGTCGGAAATTTTTATTGCGCCAGGGATTGCCTTTTCTACAGTAAATTTTTCAAGATATAATTTTTTACTGTCGCAAATTTTAATAACGCCAGGGATTGCATTTTCTATAGTCAATTTTTCACAAATTAATTTTTTACTGTCGCTAATTTTAATAACGCCAGGGATTGCGTTTTCTATAGTAAATTTTTCAAAAAATAATTTTTTACTGTCGCAAATTTTAATTGCGCCAAGGATTGCCTTTTCTACAGTAAATTATTCACAAATTAATTTTCTACTGTCGCAAATTTTAAATATGCCAGGGATTGCCTTTTCTATAGTAAATTTTTCAAAAAATAATTTTTTACTGTCGCAAATTTTAAATACGCCAGGGATTGCCTTTTCTATAATAAATTTTTCAAAATTTAATTTTATAATGTCGCAAATTTTAACTGCGCCAGGGATTGCCATTTCTACAGTAAATTTTTCAAAAAATAATTTTTTAATGTCGCAAATTTTAATTGCGCCAGGGATTGCCTTTTCTATAGTAAATTTTTCAAAAATAAATTTTTTACTGTCGCAAATTTTACATACGCCAGGGATTGCCTTTTCTATAGTAAATTTTTCAAAAAATAATTTTCTACTCTCGCAAATTTTAATTGCACCAGGGATTGTCTTTTCTATAGTAAATTTTTCAAAAACTAATTTTTTACTGTCGCAAATTTTAAATACGCCAGGGATTGCCTTTTCTATAGTAAATTATTCAAAAAATAATTTTTTACTGTCGCAAGTTTTAATTGCGCCAGGGGTTGCCTTTTCTGTAGTAAATTTTTCAAAAAATAATTTTTTGCTGTCGCAAATTTTAAATACGCCAGGGATTGCCTTTTCTATAGTAAATTTTTCACAAATTAATTTTCTACTGTCGCAAATTTTAATTGCGCCAGGGATTGCCTTTTCTATAGTAAATTTTTCAAAAAATAATTTTTTACTCTCGCCAATTTTAATTGCGCCAGGGATTGCCTTTTCTATAGTAAAATTTTCAAAAAATAATTTTCTACTGTCGCAAATTTTAATTGCGCCAGGGATTGCCTTTTCTACAGTAAATTTTCAAAAAATAATTTTTTACTGCCGCAAATTTTAATTGCGCCAGGGATTGCCTTTTCGACAGTAAAGTTTTTTAAAAAATAATTTTATACTGTCGCAAATTTTAATTACGCAAGGGATTGCCTTTTCTATAGTAAATTTTCAAAAAATAATTTTCTACTGTCGCAAATTTTAAATACGCCAGGGATTGCCTTTTCTACAGTAAATTTTTCAAAAAATAATTTTTTATTGTCGGAAATTTTAATTGCGCCAGGGATTGCCTTTTCTACAGTAAATTTTTCAAAAAATAATTTTTTACTGTCGCAAATTTTAAATACGCCAGGGATTGCCTTTTCTATAGTAAATTTTTCTCAAATTAATTTTTTACTGTCGCAAATTTTAATTGCGCCAGGGATTGCCTTTTCTACAGTAAATTTTTCAAAAAATAATTTTCTACTCTCGCAAATTTTAATTGCGCCAAGGATTGCCTTTTCTATAGTAAACTTTTCAAAAAATAATTTTTTACTGTCGAAAATTTTAATTGCGCCAGGGATTGCAAAATAATAATTTTTTACTGTCGCAAATTTTAAATACGACAGGGATTGCCTTTTCTATAGTAAATTATTCACAAATTAATTTTTTACTGTCGAAAATTTTAATTGCGCCAGGGATTGCCTTTTCTACAGTAAATTTTTCAAAAAATAATTTTTTACTGTCGCAAATTTTAATTGTGCCAGGGATTGCCTTTTCTATAGTAAATTATTAAAAAAATTAGTTTTTACTGTCGCAAATTTTAATTGCGCCAGGGATTGCCTTTTCTACAGTAAATTTTTCAAAAAATAATTTTTTACTGTCGCAAATTTTAATTACGCCAGGGATTGCCTTTTCTATAGTAAATTTTCAAAAAATAATTTTCTACTGTCGCAAATTTTAAATACGCCAGGGATTGCCTTTTCTATAGTAAATTATTCACAAATTAATTTTTTACTGTCGCAAATTTTAATTGCGCCAGGGATTGCCTTGACTACAGTAAATTTTTCAAACAATAATTTTTTACTGTCGCAAATTTTAATTGCGCCAGGGATTGCCTTTTCTATATTAAATTATTCAAAAAATAATTTTTTACTGTCGCAATTTTAATTGCGCCAGGGATTGCCTTTTCTATAGTAAATTTTTCAAAAATTAATTTTTTACTGTCGCAAATTTTAATTACGCCAGGGATTGCCTTTTCTATAGTAAATTTTTCTCAAATTAATTTTTTACTGTCGCAAATTTTAATTGCGCCAGGGATTGCCTTTTCTACAGTAAATTTTTCAAAAAATAATTTTCTACTCTCGCAAATTTTAATTGCGCCAGGGATTACCTTTTCTATAGTAAATTTTTCAAAAAACAAATTTTTACTGTCGAAAATTTTAATTGCGTCAGGGATTGCAAAAAAATAATTTTTTACTGTCGCAAATTTTAAATACGCCAGGGATTGCCTTTTCTATAGTAAATTATTCACAAATTAATTTTTTACTGTCGCAAATTTTAATTGCGCCAGGGATTGCCTTTTCTACAGTAAATTTTTCAAAAATTTTAAATACGCCAGGGATTGCCTTTTCTATTGTAAATTTTTCACAAATTAATTTTTTGCTGTCGCAAATTTTAAATACGCCAGGGATTGCCTTTTCTATAGTAAATTTTGCAAACAAATAATTTTTTACTGTCGCAAATTTTAATTACGCCAGGGATTGCCTTTTCTATAGTAAATTTTTCAAAAAATAATTTTCTACTGTCGCAAATTTTAATTGCGCCAGGGATTGCCTTTTCTACAGTAAATTTTTCAAAAAATAATTTTTTACTGTCGCAAATTTTAATTGCGCCAGGGATTGCCTTTTCTACAGTAAATTTTTCAAAAAATAATTTTTTACTGTCGCAAATTTTAATTACGCCAGGGATTGCCTTTTCTATAGTAAATTTTTCTCAAATTAATTTTTTACTGTCGCAAATTTTAATTGCGCCAGGGATTGCCTTTTCTACAGTAAATTTTTCAAAAAATAATTTTCTACTCTCGCAAATTTTAATTGCGCCAAGGATTGCCTTTTCTATAGTAAACTTTTCAAAAAATAATTTTTTACTGTCGAAAATTTTAATTGCGCCAGGGATTGCAAAAAAATAATTTTTTACTGTCGCAAATTTTAAATACGACAGGGATTGCCTTTTCTATAGTAAATTATTCACAAATTAATTTTTAACTGTCGCAAATTTTAATTGCGCCAGGGATTGCCTTTTCTACAGTAAATTTTTCAAAAAATAATTTTTTACTGTCGCAAATTTTAATTGCGCCAGGGATTGCCTTTTCTACAGTAAATTTTCAAAAAATAATTTTTTACTGCCGCAAATTTTAATTGCGCCAGGGATTGCCTTTTCGACAGTAAAGTTTTTCAAAAAATAATTTTATACTGTCGCAAATTTTAATTACGCCAGGGATTGCCTTTTCTATAGTAAATTTTCAAAAAATAATTTTCTACTGTCGCAAATTTTAAATACGCCAGGGATTGCCTTTTCTACAGTAAATTTTTCAAAAAATTATTTTTTATTGTCGGAAATTTTAATTGCGCCAGGGATTGCCTTTTCTACAGTAAATTTCTCAAAAAATAATTTTTTACTGTCGCAAATTTTAAATACGCCAGGGATTGCCTTTTCTATAGTAAATTTTTCTCAAATTAATTTTTTACTGTCGCAAATTTTAATTGCGCCAGGGATTGCCTTTTCTACAGTAAATTTTTCAAAAAATAATTTTCTACTCTCGCAAATTTTAATTGCGCCAAGGATTGCCTTTTCTATAGTAAACTTTTCAAAAAATAATTTTTTACTGTCGAAAATTTTAATTGCGCCAGGGATTGCAAAATAATAATTTCTTACTGTCGCAAATTTTATATACGACAGGGATTGCCTTTTCTATAGTAAATTATTCACAAATTAATTTTTTACTGTCGAAAATTTTAATTGCGCCAGGGATTGCCTTTTCTACAGTAAATTTTTCAAAAAATAATTTTTTACTGTCGCAAATTTTAATTGCGCCAGGGATTGCCTTTTCTATAGTAAATTATTAAAAAAATTAGTTTTTACTGTCGCAAATTTTAATTGCGCCAGGGATTGCCTTTTCTACAGTAAATTTTTCAAAAAATAATTTTTTACTGTCGCAAATTTTAATTACGCCAGGGATTGCCTTTTCTATAGTAAATTTTCAAAAAATAATTTTCTACTGTCGCAAATTTTAAATACGCCAGGGATTGCCTTTTCTATACTAAATTATTCACAAATTAATTTTTTACTGTCGCAAATTTTAATTGCGCCAGGGATTGCCTTGACTACAGTAAATTTTTCAAACAATAATTTTTTACTGTCGCAAATTTTAATTGCGCCAGGGATTGCATTTTCTATATTAAATTATTCAAAAAATAATTTTTTACTGTCGCAATTTTAATTGCGCCAGGGATTGCCTTTTCTATAGTAAATTTTTCAAAAATTAATTTTTTACTGTCGCAAATTTTAATTACGCCAGGGATTGCCTTTTCTATAGTAAATTTTTCTCAAATTAATTTTTTACTGTCGCAAATTTTAATTGCGCCAAGGATTGCCTTTTCTACAGTAAATTTTTCAAAAAATAATTTTCTACTCTCGAAAATTTTAATTGCGCCAGGGATTACCTTTTCTATAGTAAATTTTTCAAAAAACAATTTTTTACTGTCGAAAATTTTAATTGCGTCAGGGATTGCAAAAAAATAATTTTTTACTGTCGCAAATTTTAAATACGCCAGGGATTGCCTTTTCTATAGTAAATTATTCACAAATTAATTTTTTACTGTCGCAAATTTTAATTGCGCCAGGGATTGCCTTTTCTACAGTAAATTTTTCAAAAATTTTAAATACGCCAGGGATTGCCTTTTCTATTGTAAATTTTTCACAAATTAATTTTTTACTGTCGCAAATTTTAAATACGCCAGGGATTGCCTTTTCTATAGTAAATTTTGCAAACAAATAATTTTTTACTGTCGCAAATTTTAATTACGCCAGGGATTGCCTTTTCTATAGTAAATTTTTCAAAAAATAATTTTCTACTGTCGCAAATTTTAATTGCGCCAGGGATTGCCTTTTCTACAGTAAATTTTTTCAAAAAATAATTTTTTACTGTCGCAAATTTTAATTGCGCCAGGGATTGCCTTTTCTACAGTAAATTTTTCAAAAAATAATTTTTTACTGTCGCAAATTTTAATTACGCCAGGGATTGCCTTTTCTATAGTAAATTTTTCTCAAATTAATTTTTTACTGTCGCAAATTTTAATTGCGCCAGGGATTGCCTTTTCTACAGTAAATTTTTCAAAAAATAATTTTCTACTCTCGCAAATTTTAATTGCGCCAAGGATTGCCTTTTCTATAGTAAACTTTTCAAAAAATAATTTTTTACTGTCGAAAATTTTAATTGCGCCAGGGATTGCAAAAAAATAATTTTTTACTGTCGCAAATTTTAAATACGACAGGGATTGCCTTTTCTATAGTAAATTATTCACAAATTAATTTTTAACTGTCGCAAATTTTAATTGCGCCAGGGATTGCCTTTTCTACAGTAAATTTTTCAAAAAATAATTTTTTACTGTCGCAAATTTTAATTGCGCCAGGGATTGCCTTTTCTATAGTAAATTATTAAAAAAATTAGTTTTTACTGTCGCAAATTTTAATTGCGCCAGGTATTGCCTTTTCTATAGTAAATTTTTCAAAAATTAATTTTATACTGTCGCAAATTTTAATTACTCCAGGGATTGCCTTTTCTATAGAAAATTTTTCAGAAATTAATTTTTTACTGTCGCAAATTTTAATTACGCCAGGGATTGCCTTTTCTATAGTAAATTTTTCACAAATTAATTTTTTACTGTCGCAAATTTTAAATACGCCAGGGATTGCCTTTTCTATAGTAAATTATTCACAAATTAATTTTTTACTGTCGCAAATTTTAATTGCGCCAGGGATTGCCTTGACTACAGTAAATTTTTCAAACAATAATTTCTTACTGTCGCAAATTTTAATTGCGCGAGGGATTGCCTTTTCTATATTAAATTATTCAAAAAATAATTTTTTACTGTCGCAATTTTAATTGCGCCAGGGATTGCCTTTTCTATAGTAAATTTTTCAAAAATTAATTTTTTACTGTCGCAAATTTTAATTACGCCATGGAATTGCCTTTTCTATAGTAAATTATTCACAAATTAATTTTTTACTGTCGCAAATTTTAATTGCGCCAGGGATTGCCTTTTTCAACAGTAAATTTTTCAAAAATTTTAAATACGCCAGGGATTGCCTTTTCTACAGTAAATTTTTCACAAATTAATTTTTTACTGTCGCAAATTTTAATTGCGCCAAGGATTGCCTTTTCTACAGTAAATTATTCACAAATTAATTTTTTACTGTCGCAAATTTTAAATACGCCAGGGATTGCCTTTTCTACAGTAAATTTTTTCAAAAAATAAATTTTAACTGTCGGAAATTTTAATTGAGCCAGGGATTGCCTTTTCTATAGTAAATTATTCAAAAAATAATTTTTTACTGTCGCAAATTTTAATTGCGCCAGGGATTGAATTTTCTACAGTAAATTTTTCAAAAAATAATTTTTACTGTACGTCGCAAGTTTTAAATCCGCCAGGGATTGCCTTTTCTACAGTAAATTTTTCAAAAAATAATTTTTACTGTCGCAAATTTTAAATACGCCAGGGATTGCCTTTTCTATAGTAAATTATTCACAAATTAATTTTTTACTGTCGCAAATTTTAATTGCGCCAGGGATTGCCTTGACTACAGTAAATTTTTCAAACAATAATTTCTTACTGTCGCAAATTTTAATTGCGCGAGGGATTGCCCTTTTCTATATTAAATTATTCAAAAAATAATTTTTTTACTGTCGCAATTTTAATTGCGCCAGGGATTGCCTTTTCTATAGTAAATTTTTCACAAATTAATTTTTTACTGTCGCAAATTTTAAATACGCCAGGGATTGTTTTTTCTATAGTAAATTATTCACAAATTAATTTTTTTACTGTCGCAAATTTTAATTGCGCCAGGATTGCCTTGACTACAGTAAATTTTTCAAACAATAATTTCTTACTGACGCAAATTTTAATTGCGCGAGGGATTGCCTTTTCTATATTAAATTATTCAAAAAATAATTTTTTTACTGTCGCAATTTTAATTGCGCCAGGGATTGCCTTTTCTATAGTAAATTTTTCACAAATTAATTTTTTACTGTCGCAAATTTTAAATACGCCAGGGATTGCCTTTTCTATAGTAAATTATTCACAAATTAATTTTTTACTGTCGCAAATTTTAATTGCGCCAGGGATTGCCTTGACTACAGTAAATTTTTCAAACAATAATTTCTTACTGTCGCAAATTTTAATTGCGCGAGGGATTGCCTTTTCTATATTAAATTATTCAAAAAATAATTTTTTACTGTCGCAATTTTAATTGCGCCAGGGATTGCCTTTTCTATAGTAAATTTTTCAAAAATTAATTTTTTACTGTCGCAAATTTTAATTACGCCATGGAATTGCCTTTTCTATAGTAAATTATTCACAAATTAATTTTTTACTGTCGCAAATTTTAATTGCGCCAGGGATTGCCTTTTCAACAGTAAATTTTTCAAAAATTTTAAATACGCCAGGGATTGCCTTTTCTACAGTAAATTTTTCACAAATTAATTTTTTACTGTCGCAAATTTTAATTGCGCCAAGGATTGCCTTTTCTACAGTAAATTATTCACAAATTAATTTTTTACTGTCGCAAATTTTAAATACGCCAGGGATTGCCTTTTCTACAGTAAATTTTTTCAAAAAATAAATTTTAACTGTCGGAAATTTTAATTGAGCCAGGGATTGCCTTTTCTATAGTAAATTATTCAAAAAATAATTTTTTACTGTCGCAAATTTTAATTGCCGCAGGGATTGAATTTTCTACAGTAAATTTTTCAAAAAATAATTTTTTACTGTCGCAAGTTTTAAATCCGCCAGGGATTGCCTTTTCTACAGTAAATTTTTCAAAAAATAATTTTTACTGTCGCAAATTTTAATTGCGCCAGGGATTGCCTTTTCTACAGTAAATTTTTCAAGATATAATTTTTTACTGTCGCAAGTTTTAATTACGCCAGGGATTGCATTTTCTATAGTAAATTTTTCACAAATTAATTTTTTACTGTCGCAAATTTTAAATACGCCAGGGATTGCCTTTTCTATAGAAAATTTTTCAAAAAATAATTTTTTACTGCCGCAAATTTTAATTGCGCCAAGGATTGCCTTTTCTACAGTAAATTATTCACAAATTAATTTTTTACTGTCGCAAATTTTAAATACGCCAGGGATTGCCTTTTCTACAGTAAATTTTTCACAAATTAATTTTTTACTGTCGCAAATTTTAAATACGCCAGGGATTGCCTTTTCTATAGTAAATTTTGCAAACAAATAATTTTTTACTGTCCCAAATTTTAATTACGCCAGGGATTGCCTTTTCTATAGTAAATTTTTCAAAAAATAATTTTCTACTGTCGCAAATTTTAATTGCGCCAGGGATTGCCTTTTCTACAGTAAATTTTTTCAAAAATTTTTTTTTTACTGTCGCAAATTTTAATTGAGCCAGGGATTGCCTTTTCTATAGTAAATTATTCAAAAAATTATTTTTTACTGTCGCAAATTTTAATTGCGCCAGGGATTGAATTTTCTACAGTAAATTTTTCAAAAAATAATTTTTTACTGTCGGAAGTTTTAAATCCGCCAGGGATTGCCTTTTCTACAGTAAATTTTTCAAACAATAATTTTTACTGTCGCAAATTTTAATTGCGCCAGGGATTGCCTTTTCTACAGTAAATTTTTCAAGATATAATTTTTTACTGTCGCAAGTTTTAATTACGCCAGGGATTGCATTTTCTATAGTAAATTTTTCACAAATTAATTTTTTACTGTCGCAAATTTTAAATACGCCAGGGATTGCCTTTTCTATAGAAAATTTTTCAAAAAATAATTTTTTACTGCCGCAAATTTTAATTGCGCCAAGGATTGCCTTTTCTACAGTAAATTATTCACAAATTAATTTTTTACTGTCGCAAATTTTAAATACGCCAGGGATTGCCTTTTCTACAGTAAATTTTTCACAAATTAATTTTTTACTGTCGCAAATTTTAAATACGCCAGGGATTGCCTTTTCTATAGTAAATTTTGCAAACAAATAATTTTTTACTGTCCCAAATTTTAATTACGCCAGGGATTGCCTTTTCTATAGTAAATTTTTCAAAAAATAATTTTCTACTGTCGCAAATTTTAATTGCGCCAGGGATTGCCTTTTCTACAGTAAATTTTTTCAAAAATTTTTTTTTTACTGTCGCAAATTTTAATTGAGCCAGGGATTGCCTTTTCTATAGTAAATTATTCAAAAAATTATTTTTTACTGTCGCAAATTTTAATTGCGCCAGGGATTGCCTTTTTTAAAGTAAATTTTTCAAAAAATAATTTTTTACTGTCGCAAATTTTAATTACGCCAGGGATTGCCTTTTCTATAGTAAATTTTTCAAAAAAAAATTTTTACTGTCGCAAATTTTAATTGCGCCAGGGATTGCCATTTCTATAGTAAATTTTTCACAAATTAATTTTTTACTGTCGCAAATTTTAAATACGCCAGGGTTTGCCTTTTCTACAGTAAATTTTTCACAAATTAATTTTTTACTGCCGCAAATCAGGGATTGCCTTTTCTATAGTAAATTTTGCAAACAAATAATTTTTTACTGTCGCAAATTTTAATTACGCCAGGGATTGCCTTTTCTATAGTAAAATTTTCGAAAAATAATTTTCTACTGTCGCAAATTTTAATTGCGCCAGGGATTGCCTTTTCTGCAGTAAATTTTTTCAAAAAATAATTTTTTACTGTCGCAAATTTTAATTGAGCCAGGGATTGCCTTTTCTATAGTAAATTATTCAAAAAATATTTTTTTACTGTCGCAAATTTTAATTGCGCCAGGGATTGCCTTTTCTACAGTAAATTTTTCAAAAAATAATTTTTTACTGTCGCAAATTTTAATTACGCCAGGGATTGCCTTTTCTATAGTAAATTTTTCAAAAAAAAATTTTTACTGTCGCAAATTTTAATTGCGCCAGGGATTGCCATTTCTATAGTAAATTTTTCACAAATTAATTTTTTACTGTCGCAAATTTTAAATTCGCCAGGGATTGCCTTTTCTACAGTAAATTTTTCACAAATTCATTTTTTACTGTCGCAAATTTTAAATACGCCAGGGATTGCCTTTTCTATAGTAAATTTTGCAAACAAATAATTTTTTACTGTCGCAAGTTTTAAATCCGACAGGGATTGCCTTTTCTACAGTAAATTTTTCAAAAAATAATTTTTACTGTCGGAAATTTTTATTGCGCCAGGGATTGCCTTTTCTACAGTAAATTTTTCAAGATATAATTTTTTACTGTCGCAAATTTTAATAACGCCAGGGATTGCATTTTCTATAGTCAATTTTTCACAAATTAATTTTTTACTGTCGCTAATTTTAATAACGCCAGGGATTGCCTTTTCTATAGTAAATTTTTCAAAAAATAATTTTTTACTGTCGCAAATTTTAATTGCGCCAAGGATTGCCTTTTCTACAGTAAATTATTCGCAAATTAATTTTTTACTGTCGCAAATTTTAAATATGCCAGGGATTGCCTTTTCTATAGTAAATTTTTCAAAAAATAATTTTTTACTGTCGCAAATTTTAAATACGCCAGGGATTGCCTTTTCTATAATAAATTTTTCAAAATTTAATTTTATACTGTCGCAAATTTTAATTGCGCCAGGGATTGCCATTTCTACAGGAAATTTTTCAAAAAATAATTTTTTAATGTCGCAAATTTTAATTGCGCCAGGGATTGCCTTTTCTATAGTAAATTTTCAAAAATTAATTTTTACTGTCGCAAATTTTACATACGCCAGGGATTGCCTTTTCTATAGTAAATTTTTCAAAAAATAATTTTCTACCCTCTCAAATTTTAATTGCGCCAGGGATTGCCTTTTCTATAGTAAATTTTACAAAAACTAATTTTTTACTGTCGCAAATTTTAAATACGCCAGGGATTGCCTTTTCTATATTAAATTATTCAAAAAATAATTTTTTACTGTCGCAAGTTTTAATTGCGCCAGGGATTGCCTTTTCTACAGTAAATTTTTCACAAATTAATTTTTTACTGCCGCAAATTTTAAATACGCCAGGGATTGCCTTTTCTATAGTAAATTTTGCAAACAAATAATTTTTTACTGTCGCAAATTTTAATTACGCCAGGGATTGCCTTTTCTATAGTAAAATTTTCGAAAAATAATTTTCTACTGTCGCAAATTTTAATTGCGCCAGGGATTGCCTTTTCTGCAGTAAATTTTTTCAAAAAATAATTTTTTACTGTCGCAAATTTTAATTGAGCCAGGGATTGCCTTTTCTATAGTAAATTATTCAAAAAATATTTTTTTACTGTCGCAAATTTTAATTGCGCCAGGGAT
The DNA here is from genome assembly GCA_963930735.1 of Dioctria linearis. Taxonomy (NCBI): domain Eukaryota; kingdom Metazoa; phylum Arthropoda; class Insecta; order Diptera; family Asilidae; genus Dioctria; species Dioctria linearis. Next base: position 18,035 of record CAWVNZ010001004.1, read on the forward strand.
TGCCTTTTCTACAGTAAATTTTTCAAAAAATAATTTTTTACTGTCGCAAATTTTAATTACGCCAGGGATTGCCTTTTCTATAGTAAATTTTTCACAAATTAATTTTTTACTGTCGCAAATTTTAAATACGCCAGGGTTTGCCTTTTCTACAGTAAATTTTTCACAAATTAATTTTTTACTGCCGCAAATTTTAAATACGCCAGGGATTGCCTTTTCTATAGTAAATTTTGCAAACAAATAATTTTTTACTGTCGCAAATTTTAATTACGCCAGGGATTGCCTTTTCTATAGTAAAATTTTCGAAAAATAATTTTCTACTGTCGCAAATTTTAATTGCGCCAGGGATTGCCTTTTCTGCAGTAAATTTTTTCAAAAAATAATTTTTTACTGTCGCAAATTTTAATTGAGCCAGGGATTGCCTTTTCTATAGTAAATTATTCAAAAAATATTTTTTTACTGTCGCAAATTTTAATTGCGCCAGGGATTGCCTTTTCTACAGTAAATTTTTCAAAAAATAATTTTTTACTGTCGCAAATTTTAATTACGCCAGGGATTGCCTTTTCTATAGTAAATTTTTCAAAAAAAAATTTTTACTGTCGCAAATTTTAATTGCGCCAGGGATTGCCATTTCTATAGTAAATTTTTCACAAATTAATTTTTTACTGTCGCAAATTTTAAATTCGCCAGGGATTGCCTTTTCTACAGTAAATTTTTCACAAATTCATTTTTTACTGTCGCAAATTTTAAATACGCCAGGGATTGCCTTTTCTATAGTAAATTTTGCAAACAAATAATTTTTTACTGTCGCAAGTTTTAAATCCGACAGGGATTGCCTTTTCTACAGTAAATTTTTCAAAAAATAATTTTTACTGTCGGAAATTTTTATTGCGCCAGGGATTGCCTTTTCTACAGTAAATTTTTCAAGATATAATTTTTTACTGTCGCAAATTTTAATAACGCCAGGGATTGCATTTTCTATAGTCAATTTTTCACAAATTAATTTTTTACTGTCGCTAATTTTAATAACGCCAGGGATTGCCTTTTCTATAGTAAATTTTTCAAAAAATAATTTTTTACTGTCGCAAATTTTAATTGCGCCAAGGATTGCCTTTTCTACAGTAAATTATTCGCAAATTAATTTTTTACTGTCGCAAATTTTAAATATGCCAGGGATTGCCTTTTCTATAGTAAATTTTTCAAAAAATAATTTTTTACTGTCGCAAATTTTAAATACGCCAGGGATTGCCTTTTCTATAATAAATTTTTCAAAATTTAATTTTATACTGTCGCAAATTTTAATTGCGCCAGGGATTGCCATTTCTACAGGAAATTTTTCAAAAAATAATTTTTTAATGTCGCAAATTTTAATTGCGCCAGGGATTGCCTTTTCTATAGTAAATTTTCAAAAATTAATTTTTTACTGTCGCAAATTTTACATACGCCAGGGATTGCCTTTTCTATAGTAAATTTTTCAAAAAATAATTTTCTACCCTCTCAAATTTTAATTGCGCCAGGGATTGCCTTTTCTATAGTAAATTTTACAAAAACTAATTTTTTACTGTCGCAAATTTTAAATACGCCAGGGATTGCCTTTTCTATATTAAATTATTCAAAAAATAATTTTTTACTGTCGCAAGTTTTAATTGCGCCAGGGATTGCCTTTTCTGTAGTAAATTTTTCAAAAAATAATTTTTTGCTGTCGCAAATTTTAAATACGCCAGGTATTGCCTTTTCTATAGTAAATTTTTCACAAATTAATTTTCTACTGTCGCAAATTTTAATTGCGCCAGGGATTGCCTTTTCTATAGTAAATTTTTTAAAAAATAATTTTTTACTCTCGCCAATTTTAATTGCGCCAGTGATTGCCTTTTCTATAGTAAAATTTTCAAAAATAATTTTCTACTGTCGCAAATTTTAATTGCGCCAGGGTTTGCCTTTTCTACAGTAAATTTTCAAAAAATAATTTTTTACTGCCGCAAATTTTAATTGCGCCAGGGATTGCCTTTTCTACAGTAAATTTTTTCAAAAAATAATTTTATACTGTCGCAAATTTTAATTACGCCAGGGATTGACTTTTCTATAGTAAATTTTCAAAAAATAATTTTCTACTGTCGCAAATTTTAAATACGCCAGGGATTGCCTTTTCTACAGTAAATTTTTCAAAAAATAATTTTTTATTGTCGGAAATTTTAATTGCGCCAGGGATTGCCTTTTCTACAGTAAATTTTTCAAAAAATAATTTTTTACAGTCGCAAATTTTAATTACGCCAGGGATTGCCTTTTCTACAGTAAATTTTACAAAAAATAATTTTATACTGTCGCAAATTTTAATTACGCCAGGGATTGCCTTTTCTATAGTAAATTTTTCAAAAATTAATTTTTTACTGTCACAAATTTTAAATCCGCCAGGGATTGCCTTTTCTAAAATAAATTATTCAAAAAAAATTTTTTTACTGTCGCAAATTTTATTTGCGCCAGGTATTGCCTTTCCTATAGTAAATTTTTCAAAAAATAAGTTTTTACTGTCGCAAATTTTATTTGCGCCAGGGATTGCCTTTTCTATAGTAAATTTTTCAAAAAATAATTTTTTACTGTCGCAAATTTTAATTGCGCCAGGGATTGCCTTTTCTATAGTAAATTTTTCAAAAAAATAATTTTTTACTGTCGCAAATTTTAATTGCGCCAGGGATTGCCTTTTCTATAGTAAATTTTTCAAAAAATAATTTTTTACTGTCGCAAATTTAAAATACGCCAGGGATTGCCTTTTCTATAGTAAATTTTTCACAAATTAATCTTTTACTGTCGCACATTTTAATTGCGTCAGGGATTGCCTTTTCTATAGTAAATTTTTCACAAATTAATTTTTTACTGTCGCAAATTTTAATTGCGCCAGGGATTGCCTTTTCTATAGTAAATTTTTCACAAATTAATTTTTTTCTGTCGCAAATTTTAATTGCGCCAGGGATTGCCTTTTCTATAGTAAATTTTTCAAAAGATAATTTTTTACTGTCGCAAATTTTAATTACGCCAGGGATTGCCTTTTCTATAGTAAATTTTTGAAAAATTAATTTTTTACTGTCGCAAATTTTAAATACGCCAGGGATTGTCTTTTCTATAGTAAATTTTTCAAAAATTAATTTTTTACTGTCGCAAATTTTAAATACGCCAGGGATTGTCTTTTCTATAGTAAATTTTTCAAAAATTAATTTTTTACTGTCGCAAATTTTAATTACGCCAGGGATTGCCTATTCTATAGTAAATTTTGCAAAAAATAATTTTTTACTGTCGCAAATTTTAAATACGCCAGGGTTTGCCTTTTCTATAGTAAATTATTCAAAAAATAATTTTTTACTGTCGCAAATTTTAAATACGACAGGGATTGCCTTTTCTATAGTAAATTTTGGAAAAAAAAAATTTTTTACTGTCGCAAATTTTAAATACGCCAGGGATTGCCTTTTCTATAGTAAATTTTGCAAAAAAATAACTTTTTACTATCGCAAATTTTAAATACGCCAGGGATTGCCTTTTCTATAGTAAATTTTGCAAAAAATAATTTTTTACTGTCGCAAATTTTAATTACGCCGGGGATTGCCTTTTCTATAGTAAATTTTGCAAAAAAATAATTTTTTACTGTCGCAAATTTTAATTCCGCCAGGGATTACTTTTTCTATAGTAAATTTTTCAAAAAATAATTTTTTACTGTCGCAAATTTTAATTACGCCAAGGATTGTCATTTCTATAGTAAATTTTTCAAAAATTAATTTTTTACTGTCGCAAATTTTAAATACGCCAGGGATTGCCTTTTCTATAGTAAATTATTCAAAAAATAATTTTTTACTGTCGCAACTTTTAATTGCGCCAGGGATTGCCTTTTCTATAGTAAATTTTTCAAAAAATAATTTTTTACTGTCGCAAATTTTATTTGCGCCAGGGATTGCCTTTCCTATAGTAAATTTTTCAAAAATTAATTTTTTACTGTCGCAAATTTTAAATCCGCCAGGGATTGCCTTTTCTATAGTAAATTATTCAAAAAATAATTTTTTACTGTCGCAAATTTTATTTGCGCCAGGGATTGCCTTTTCTATAGTAAATTTTTCAAAAATTAATTTTTTACTGTCGCAAATTTTAAATACGCCAGGGATTGCCTTTTCTATAGTAAATTATTCAAAAAATAATTTTTTACTTTCGAAAATTTTAATTACGCCGGGGATTGCCTTTTCTATAGTAAATTTTGCAAAAAAATAATTTTTTACTGTCGCAAATGTTAATTGCGCCAGGGATTACCTTTTCTATAGTAAATTTTTCAAAAAATAATTTTTTACTGTTGCAAATTTTAATTACGCCAGGGATTGTTTTTCTATAGTAAATTTTTCAAAAATTAATTTTTTACTGTCGCAAATTTTAAATACGCCAGAGATTGCCTTTTCTATAGTAAATTATTCAAAAAATAATTTTTTACTGTCGCAAATGTTAATTGCGCCAGGGATTACCTTTTCTATAGTAAATTTTTCAAAAAAATAATTTTTTACTGTCGCAAATTTTAATTGCGCCAGGGATTACTTTTCTATAGTAAATTTTTCAAAAAATAATTTTTTACTGTCGGAAATTTTAATTAGGCCAGGGATTGCCTTTTCTATAGTAAATTTTTCAAAATTTAATTTTATACCGTCGCAAATTTTAATTACGCCAGGGATTGCCTTTTCTATAGTAAATTTTTCAAAAATTAATTTTATACTGTCGCAAATTTTAATTACGCCAGGGATTGCTTTTTCTACAGTAAATTTTACAAAAAATAATTTTATACTGTCGCAAATTTTAATTACGCCAGGGATTGCCTTTTCTATAGTAAATTTTTCAAAAATTAATTTTTTACTGTCGCAAATTTTAAATCCGCCAGGGATTGCCTTTTCTATAGTAAATTATTCAAAAAATAATTTTTTACTGTCGCAAATTTTAATTGCGCCAGGGATTGCCTTTTCTATAGTAAATTTTTCAAAAATTAATTTTTTACTGTCGCAAATTTTAATTACGCCAGGGATTGCCTATTCTATAGTAAATTTTGCAAAAAATAATTTTTTACTGTCGCAAATTTTAAATACGCCAGGGATTGCCTTTCCTATAGTAAATTATTCAAAAAATAATTTTTTACTGTCGCAAATTTTAAATACGCCAGGGATTGCCTTTTCTATAGTAAATTATTCAAAAAATAATTTTTTACTGTCGCAAATTTTAATTGCGCCAGGGATTGCCTTTTCTATAGTAAATTTTTCAAAAAATAATTTTTTACTGTCGCAAATTTTATTTGCGCCAGGGATTGCCTTTCTTATAGTAAATTTTTCAAATTAATTTTTTACTGTCGCAAATTTTAAATCCGCCAGGGATTGCCTTTTCTATAGTAAATTATTCAAAAAATAATTTTTTACTGTCGCAAATTTTATTTGCGCCAGGGATTGCCTTTTCTATAGTAAATTTTTCAAAAATTAATTTTTTACTGTCGCAAATTTTAAATCCGCCAGGGATTGCCTTTTCTATAGTAAATTATTCAAAAAATAGTTTTTTACTGTCGCAAATTTTATTTGCGCCAGGGATTGCCTTTTCTATAGTAAATTTTTCACAAATTAATTGTTTAGTGTCGCAAATTTTAATTGCGCCAGGGATTGCCTTTTCTATAGTAAATTTTTCAAAAATTAATTTTTTACTGTCGCAAATTTGACATACGCCAGGGATTGCCTTTTCTATAGTAAATTTTTCAAAAAATTATTTTTTACTGTCGCAAATTTTAAATCCGCCTGGGATTGCCTTTTCTATAGTAAATTATTCAAAAAATAATTTTTTACTGTCACAAATTTTAATTGCGCCAGGGATTGCCTTTTCTATAGTAAATTTTTCAAAAAATAATTTTTTACTGTCGCAAATTTTAATTGCGCCAGGGATTGCCTTTTCTACAGTAAATTTTTCAAAAAATAATTTTTTACTGTCGCAAATTTTAAATACGCCAGGGATTGCCTTTTCTATAGTAAATTTTTCAAAAAATAATTTTTTACTGCCGCCAATTTTAATTACGCCAGGGATTGTCTTTTCTATAGTAAATTTTTCAAAAATTAATTTTTTACTGTCGCAAATTTTAAATACGCCAGGGATTGCCTTTTCTATAGTAAATTATTCAAAAAATAATTTTTTACTGTCGAAAATTTTAATTACGCCGGGGATTGCCTTTTCTATAGTAAATTTTGCAAAAAAATAATTTTTTACTGTCGCAAATGTTAATTGCGCCAGGGATTACCTTTTCTATAGTAAATTTTTCAAAAAATAATTTTTTACTGTCGCAAATTTTAATTACGCCAGGGATTGTTTTTCTATAGTAAATTTTTCAAAAATTAATTTTTTACTTTCGCAAATTTTAAATACGCCAGGGATTGCCTTTTCTATAGTAAATTATTCAAAAAATAATTTTTTACTGTCGCAAATTTTAGTTACGCCAGGGATTGCCTTTTCTATAGTAAATTTTTCAAAAAAATAATTTTTTACTGTCGCAAATTTTAATTGCGCCAGGGATTACTTTTCTATAGTAAATTTTTCAAAAAATAATTTTGTACTGTCGAAAATTTTAATTACGCCGGGGATTGCATTTTCTATAGTAAATTATTCAAAAAATAATTTTTTACTGTCGCAAATTTTAATTACGCCAGGGATTGTTTTTCTATAATAAATTTTTCAAAAATTAATTTTTTACTGTCGCAAATTTTAAATACGCCAGGGATTGCCTTTTCTATAGTAAATTATTCAAAAAATAATTTTTTACTGTCGCAAATTTTAGTTACGCCAGGGATTGCCTTTTCTATAGTAAATTTTTCAAAAAAATAATTTTTTACTGTCGCAAATTTTAATTGCGCCAGGGATTGTTTTTTTATAATAAATTTTTCAAAAATTAATTTTTTACTGTCGCAAATTTTAAATACGCCAGGGATTGTCTTTTCTATAGTAAATTTTTCAAAAATTAATTTTTTACTGTCGCAAATTTTAATTACGCCAGGGATTGCCTATTCTATAGTAAATTTTCAAAAAATAATTTTTTACTGTCGCAAATTTTAAATACGCCAGGGATTGCCTTTTATCTAGTAAATTTTGCAAAAAAATAATTTTTTACTGTCGCAAATTTTAATTACGCCAGGGATTGCCTATTCTATAGTAAATTTTTCAAAAATTAATTTTTTACTGTCGCAAATTTTAAATCCGCCAGGGATTGCCTTTTCTATAGTAAATTATTCAAAAAATAATTATTAACTGTCGCAAATTTTAACTGGGCCAGGGATTGCCTTTTCTATAGTAAATTTTTCAAAAAAATAATTTTTTACTGTCGCAAATTTTAATTGCGACAGGGATTGCCTTTTCTATAGTAAATTTTTCAAAAAATAATTTTTTACTGTCGCAAATTTTAAATACGCCAGGGATTGCCTTTTCTATAGTAAATTTTTCACAAATTAATTTTTTACTGTCGCAAATTTTAATTGCGCCAGGGATTGCCTTTTCTATAGCAAATTTTTCACAAATTAATTTTTTACTGTCGCAAATATTAATTGCGCCAGGGATTGCCTTTTCTATAGTAAATTTTTCAAAAGATAATTTTTTACTGTCGCAAATTTTAATTACGCCAGGGATTGCCTTTTCTATAGGAAATTTTTCAAAAATTAATTTTTTACTGTCGAAAATTTTAAATACGCCAGGGATTGTCTTTTCTATAGTAAATTTTTCAAAAATTAATTTTTTACTGTCGCAAATTTTAATTACGCTGGGATTGCCTATTCTATAGTAAATTTTCAAAAAATAATTTTTTACTGTCGCAAATTTTAAATACGCCAGGGATTGCCTTTTCTATAGTAAATTTTTCACAAATTAATTTTTTACTGTCGCAAATTTTAATTGCGCCAGGGATTGCCTTTTCTATAGCAAATTTTTCACAAATTAATTTTTTACTGTCGCAAATTTTAATTGCGCCAAGGTTGCCTTTTCTATAGTAAATTTTTCAAAAAATAATTTTTTACTGTCGCAAATTTTAATTACGCCAGGGATTGCCTTTTCTACAGTAAATTTTTCAACAAATAATTTTTTACTGTCGCAAATTTTAAATACGCCAGGGATTGCCTTTTCTATAGTAAATTTTTTACTGTCGCAAATTTTAATTACGCCAGGGATTGTCTTTTCTATAGTAAATTTTTCAAAAATTAATATTTTACTGTCGCAAATTTTAAATACGCCAGGGATTGCCTTTTCTATAGTAAATTATTCAAAAAATAATTTTTTACTGTCGCAAATTTTAATTACGCCGGGGATTGCCTTTTCTATAGTAAATTTTGCAAAAAAAAAATTTTTTCTGTCGCAAATTTTAATTACGCCAGGGATTGCTTTTCTATAGTAAATTATTCAAAAAATGATTTTTTACTGTCGCAAATTTTAAATACGCCAGGGATTGCCTTTTCTACAGTAAATATTTCGCAAATTAATTTTTTACTGTCGCAAATTTTAAATACGCCAGGGATTGCCTTTTCTATAGTAAATATAGCAAAAAAATAATTTTTTACTGTCGCAAATTTTAATTACGCCAGGGATTGCCTTTTCTATAGTAAATTATTCAAAAAATAATTTTTTACTGTCGCAAATTTTAATTGCGCCAGGGATTGCCTTTTCTATAGTAAATTTTTCAAAAATTAATGTTTTACTGTCGCAAATTTTAATTACGACAGGGATTGCCTATTCTATAGTAAATTTTTCACAAATTAATTTTTTACTGTCGCAAATTTTAAATACGCCAGGGATTGCCTTTTCTATAGTAAATTTTGCAAAAAATAATTTTTTACTGTCGCAAATTTTAATTGCGGCAGGGATTGCCTATTCTATAGTAAATTTTTCAAAAAATAATTTTTTACTGTCGCTAATTTTAATTGCGCAAGGGATTGCCTTTTCTATAGTAAATTTTTCACAAATTAATTTTTTACTGTCGCAAATTTTAATTACGACAGGGATTGCCTTTTCTATAGTAAATTTTTCACAAATTAATTTTTTACTGTCGCAAATTTTAAATACGCCAAGGATTGCCTTTTCTATAGTAAATTTTGCAAAAAAATAATTTTTTACTGTCGCAAATTTTAAATACGCCAGGGATTGCCTTTCCTATAGTAAATTATTCAAAAATTAATTTTTTACTGTCGCAAATTTTAATTACGCCAGGGATTGCCTTTTCTACAGTAAATTTTTCAAAAAATAATTTTTTACTGTCGCAAATTTTAATTGCGCCAGGGATTGCCTTTTCTATAGTAAATTATTCAAAAAATAATTTTTTACTGTCGCAAATTTTAATTGCGCCAGGGATTGCCTTTTCTATAGTAAATTTTTCAAAAATTAATTTTTTACTGTCGCAAAATTTAATTACGCCAGGGTTGCTTTTTCTATAGTAAATTTTGCAAAAAAATAATTTTTTACTGTCGCAAATTTTAAATACGCCAGGGATTGCCTTTTCTACAGTAAATTTTTCACAAATTAATTTTTTACTGTCGCAAATTTTAAATACGCCAGGGATTGCCTTTTCTATAGTAAATTTTGCAAAAAAATAATTTTTTACTGTCGCAAATTTTAATTACGCCAGGGATTGCCTTTTCTATAGTAAATTATTCAAAAAATAATTTTTTACTGTCGCAAATTTTAATTGCGCCAGGGATTGCCTTTTCTATAGTAAACTTTTCAAAAATTAATATTTTACCGTCGCAAATTTTAATTACGCCAGGGATTGCCTTTTCTATAGTAAATTTTTCACAAATTAATTTTTTACTGTCGCAAATTTTAAATACGCCAGGGATTGCCTTTTCTATAGTAAATTTTTCAAAAAATAATTTTTTACTGTCGCAAATTTTAATTGCGGCAGGGATTGCCTTTTCTATAGTAAATTTTTCAAAAAATAATTTTTTACTGTCGCAAATTTTAATTGCGCCAAGGATTGCCTTTTCTATAGTAAATTTTTCACAAATTAATTTTTTACTGTCGCAAATTTTAATTACGCCAGGGATTGCCTTTTCTATAGTAAATTTTTCACAAATTAATTTTTTACTGTCGCAAATTTTAAATACGCCAGGGATTGAATTTTCTATATTAAATTTTGCAAAAAAAATAATTTTTTACTGTCGCAAATTTTAAATACGCTAGGGATTGCCTTTCCTATAGTAAATTATTCAAAAATTAATTTTTTACTGTCGCAAATTTTAATTACGCCAGGGATTGCCTTTTCTATAGTAAATTTTTCAAAAAATAATTTTTTACTGTCGCAAATTTTAATTGCGGCAGGGATTGCCTTTTCTATAGTAAATTTTTCAAAAAATAATTTTTTACTGTCGCAAATTTTAATTGCGCCAAGGATTGCCTTTTCTATAGTAAATTTTTCACAAATTAATTTTTTACTGTCGCAAATTTTAAATACGCCAGGGATTGCCTTTTCTATAGTAAATTTTCCAAAAAAATAATTTTTTCCTGTCGCAAATTTTAAATACGCCAGGGATTGCCTTTTCTATAGTAAATTATACAAAAATTAATTTTTTACTGTGGTAAATTTTAATTACGCCAGGGATTGCATTTTCTACAGTAAATTTTTCAAAAAATTATTTTTTACTGTCGCAAATTTTAATTTCGCCAGGGATTGCCTTTTCTATAGTAAATTATTCAAAAAATAATTTTTTACTGTCGCAAACTTTAAATGCGCCAGGGATTGCCTTTTCTATAGTAAATTTTTCAAAAAATAATTTTTTACTGTCGCAAATTTTAATTGCGCCAAGGATTGCCTTTTCTATAGTAAATTTTTCACAAATTAATTTTTTACTGTCGCAAATTTTAATTACGCCAGGGATTGCCTTTTCTATAGTAAATTTTGCAAAAAAATAATTTTTTCCCGTCGCAAATTTTAAATACGCCAGGGATTGCCTTTTCTATAGTAAATTTTGCAAAAAAATAATTTTTTACTGTCGCAAATTTTAATTACGCCAGGGATTGCCTTTTCTATAGTAAATTATTCAAAAAATAATTTTTTACTGTCGCAAATTTTAATTGCGCCAGGGATTGCCTTTTCTATAGTAAACTTTTCAAAAATTAATATTTTACTGTCCCAAATTTTAATTACGCCAGGGATTGCCTTTTCTATAGTAAATTTTTCACAAATTAATTTTTTACTGTCGCAAATTTTAAATACGCCAGGGATTGCCTTTTCTATAGTAAATTTTTCAAAAAATAATTTTTTACTGTCGCAAATTTTAATTGCGGCAGGGATTGCCTTTTCTATAGTAAATTTTTCAAAAAATAATTTTTTACTGTCGCAAATTTTAATTGCGCCAAGGATTGCCTTTTCTATAGTAAATTTTTCACAAATTAATTTTTTACTGTCGCAAATTTTAATTACGCCAGGGATTGCCTTTTCTATAGTAAATTTTTCACAAATTAATTTTTTACTGTCGCAAATTTTAAATACGCCAGGGATTGAATTTTCTATATTAAGTTTTGCAAAAAAAATAATTTTTTACTGTCGCAAATTTTAAATACGCCAGGGATTGCCTTTCCTATAGTAAATTATTCAAAAATTAATTTTTTACTGTCGCAAATTTTAATTACGCCAGGGATTGCCTTTTCTATAGTAAATTTTTCAAAAAATAATTTTTTACTGTCGCAAATTTTAATTGCGGCAGGGATTGCCTTTTCTATAGTAAATTTTTCAAAAAATAATTTTTTACTGTCGCAAATTTTAATTGCGCCAAGGATTGCCTTTTCTATAGTAAATTTTTCACAAATTAATTTTTTACTGTCGCAAATTTTAAATACGCCAGGGATTGCCTTTTCTATAGTAAATTTTGCAAAAAAATAATTTTTTCCTGTCGCAAATTTTAAATACGCCAGGGATTGCCTTTTCTATAGTAAATTATACAAAAATTAATTTTTTACTGTCGCAAATTTTAATTGCGGCAGGGATTGCCTTTTCTATAGTAAATTTTTCAAAAAATAATTTTTTACTGTCGCAAATTTTAATTGCGCCAAGGATTGCCTTTTCTATAGTAAATTTTTCACAAATTAATTTTTTACTGTCGCAAATTTTAATTACGCCAGGGATTGCCTTTTCTATAGTAAATTTTTCACAAATTAATTTTTTACTGTCGCAAATTTTAAATACGCCAGGGATTGAATTTTCTATATTAAATTTTGCAAAAAAAATAATTTTTTACTGTCGCAAATTTTAAATACGCTAGGGATTGCCTTTCCTATAGTAAATTATTCAAAAATTAATTTTTTACTGTCGCAAATTTTAATTACGCCAGGGATTGTCTTTTCTATAGTAAATTTTTCAAAAAATAATTTTTTACTGTCGCAAATTTTAATTGCGGCAGGGATTGCCTTTTCTATAGTAAATTTTTCAAAAAATAATTTTTTACTGTCGCAAATTTTAATTGCGCCAAGGATTGCCTTTTCTATAGTAAATTTTTCACAAATTAATTTTTTACTGTCGCAAATTTTAAATACGCCAGGGATTGCCTTTTCTATAGTAAATTTTCCAAAAAAATAATTTTTTCCTGTCGCAAATTTTAAATACGCCAGGGATTGCCTTTTCTATAGTAAATTATACAAAAATTAATTTTTTACTGTGGTAAATTTTAATTACGCCAGGGATTGCATTTTCTACAGTAAATTTTTCAAAAAATTATTTTTTACTGTCGCAAATTTTAATTTCGCCAGGGATTGCCTTTTCTATAGTAAATTATTCAAAAAATAATTTTTTACTGTCGCAAACTTTAAATGCGCCAGGGATTGCCTTTTCTATAGTAAATTTTTCAAAAAATAATTTTTTACTGTCGCAAATTTTAATTGCGCCAAGGATTGCCTTTTCTATAGTAAATTTTTCACAAATTAATTTTTTACTGTCGCAAATTTTAATTACGCCAGGGATTGCCTTTTCTATAGTAAATTTTTCACAAATTAATTTTTTACTGTCGCAAATTTTAAATACGCCAGGGATTGCCTTTTCTATAGTAAATTTTTCAAAAAATAATTTTTTACTGTCGCAAATTTTAATTGCGGCAGGGATTGCCTTTTCTATAGTAAATTTTTCAAAAAATAATTTTTTACTGTCGCAAATTTTAATTGCGCCAAGGATTGCCTTTTCTATAGTAAATTTTTCACAAATTAATTTTTTACTGTCGCAAATTTTAAATACGCCAGGGATTGCCTTTTCTATAGTAAATTTTGCAAAAAAATAATTTTTTCCCGTCGCAAATTTTAAATACGCCAGGGATTGCCTTTTCTATAGTAAATTTTGCAAAAAAATAATTTTTTACTGTCGCAAATTTTAATTACGCCAGGGATTGCCTTTTCTATAGTAAATTATTCAAAAAATAATTTTTTACTGTCGCAAATTTTAATTGCGCCAGGGATTGCCTTTTCTATAGTAAACTTTTCAAAAATTAATATTTTACTGTCCCAAATTTTAATTACGCCAGGGATTGCCTTTTCTATAGTAAATTTTTCACAAATTAATTTTTTACTGTCGCAAATTTTAAATACGCCAGGGATTGCCTTTTCTATAGTAAATTTTTCAAAAAATAATTTTTTACTGTCGCAAATTTTAATTGCGGCAGGGATTGCCTTTTCTATAGTAAATTTTTCAAAAAATAATTTTTTACTGTCGCAAATTTTAATTGCGCCAAGGATTGCCTTTTCTATAGTAAATTTTTCACAAATTAATTTTTTACTGTCGCAAATTTTAATTACGCCAGGGATTGCCTTTTCTATAGTAAATTTTTCACAAATTAATTTTTTACTGTCGCAAATTTTAAATACGCCAGGGATTGAATTTTCTATATTAAATTTTGCAAAAAAAATAATTTTTTACTGTCGCAAATTTTAAATACGCCAGGGATTGCCTTTCCTATAGTAAATTATTCAAAAATTAATTTTTTACTGTCGCAAATTTTAATTACGCCAGGGATTGCCTTTTCTATAGTAAATTTTTCAAAAAATAATTTTTTACTGTCGCAAATTTTAATTGCGGCAGGGATTGCCTTTTCTATAGTAAATTTTTCAAAAAATAATTTTTTACTGTCGCAAATTTTAATTGCGCCAAGGATTGCCTTTTCTATAGTAAATTTTTCACAAATTAATTTTTTACTGTCGCAAATTTTAAATACGCCAGGGATTGCCTTTTCTATAGTAAATTTTGCAAAAAAATAATTTTTTCCTGTCGCAAATTTTAAATACGCCAGGGATTGCCTTTTCTATAGTAAATTATACAAAAATTAATTTTTTACTGTGGTAAATTTTAATTACGCCAGGGATTGCATTTTCTACAGTAAATTTTTCAAAAAATTATTTTTTACTGTCGCAAATTTTAATTTCGCCAGGGATTGCCTTTTCTATAGTAAATTATTCAAAAAATAATTTTTTACTGTCGCAAACTTTAATTGCGCCAGGGATTGCCTTTTCTATAGTAAATTTTTCAAAAATTAATTTTTTACTGTCGTAAAATTTAATTACGCCAGGGTTGCCTTTTCTATAGTAAATTTTGCAAAAAAAATAATTTTTTACTGTCGCAAATTTTAATTGCGCCAGGGATTGCCTTTTCTATAGTAAATTATTCACAAATTAATTTTTTACTGTCGCAAATTTTAAATACGCCAGGGATTGCCTTTTCTATAGTAAATTTTGCAAAAAAATAATTTTTTCCTGTCGCAAATTTTAAATACGCCAGGGATTGCCTTTTCTATAGTAAATTATACAAAAATTAATTTTTTACTGTGGTAAATTTTAATTACGCCAGGGATTGCATTTTCTACAGTAAATTTTTCAAAAAATTATTTTTTACTGTCGCAAATTTTAATTTCGCCAGGGATTGCCTTTTCTATAGTAAATTATTCAAAAAATAATTTTTTACTGTCGCAAACTTTAATTGCGCCAGGGATTGCCTTTTCTATAGTAAATTTTTCACAAATTAATTTTTTACTGTCGCAAATTTTAATTGCGCCAAGGATTGCCTTTTCTATAGTAAATTTTTCACAAATTTATTTTTTACTGTCGCAAATTTTAATTGCGGCAGGGATTGCCTTTTCTATAGTAAATTTTTCAAAAAATAATTTTTTACTGTCGCAAATTTTAATTGCGCCAAGGATTGCCTTTTCTATAGTAAATTTTTCACAAATTAATTTTTTACTGTCGCAAATTTTAAATACGCCAGGGATTGCCTTTTCTATAGTAAATTTTGCAAAAAAATAATTTTTTCCCGTCGCAAATTTTAAATACGCCAGGGATTGCCTTTTCTATAGTAAATTTTGCAAAAAAATAATTTTTTACTGTCGCAAATTTTAATTACGCCAGGGATTGCCTTTTCTATAGTAAATTATTCAAAAAATAATTTTTTACTGTCGCAAATTTTAATTGCGCCAGGGATTGCCTTTTCTATAGTAAACTTTTCAAAAATTAATATTTTACTGTCCCAAATTTTAATTACGCCAGGGATTGCCTTTTCTATAGTAAATTTTTCACAAATTAATTTTTTACTGTCGCAAATTTTAAATACGCCAGGGATTGCCTTTTCTATAGTAAATTTTTCAAAAAATAATTTTTTACTGTCGCAAATTTTAAATACGCCAGGGATTGCCTTTTCTATAGTAAATTTTTCAAAAAATAATTTTTTACTGTCGCAAATTTTAATTGCGGCAGGGATTGCCTTTTCTATAGTAAATTTTTCAAAAAATAATTTTTTACTGTCGCAAATTTTAATTGCGCCAAGGATTGCCTTTTCTATAGTAAATTTTTCACAAATTAATTTTTTACTGTCGCAAATTTTAAATACGCCAGGGATTGCCTTTTCTATAGTAAATTTTGCAAAAAAAATAATTTTTTCCCGTCGCAAATTTTAAATACGCCAGGGATTGCCTTTTCTATAGTAAATTATGCAAAAAATAATTTTTTACTGTCGCAAATTTTAATTACGCCAGGGATTGCCTTTTCTATAGTAAATTATTCAAAAAATAATTTTTTACTGTCGCAAATTTTAATTGCGCCAGGGATTGCCTTTTCTATAGTAAACTTTTCAAAAATTAATATTTTACTGTCCCAAATTTTAATTACGCCAGGGATTGCCTTTTCTATAGTAAATTTTTCACAAATTAATTTTTTACTGTCGCAAATTTTAAATACGCCAGGGATTGCCTTTTCTATAGTAAATTTTTCAAAAAAATAATTTTTTACTGTCGCAAATTTTAATGCGGCAGGGATTGCCTTTTCTATAGTAAATTTTTCAAAAAATAATTTTTTACTGTCGCAAATTTTAATTGCGCCAAGGATTGCCTTTTCTATAGTAAATTTTTCACAAATTAATTTTTTACTGTCGCAAATTTTAATTACGCCAGGGATTGCCTTTTCTATAGTAAATTTTTCACAAATTAATTTTTTACTGTCGCAAATTTTAAATACGCCAGGGATTGAATTTTCTATATTAAATTTTGCAAAAAAAATAATTTTTTACTGTCGCAAATTTTAAATACGCCAGGGATTGCCTTTCCTATAGTAAATTATTCAAAAATTAATTTTTTACTGTCGCAAATTTTAATTACGCCAGGGATTGCCTTTTCTATAGTAAATTTTTCAAAAAATAATTTTTTACTGTCGCAAATTTTAATTGCGGCAGGGATTGCCTTTTCTATAGTAAATTTTTCAAAAAATAATTTTTTACTGTCGCAAATTTTAATTGCGCCAAGGATTGCCTTTTCTATAGTAAATTTTTCACAAATTAATTTTTTACTGTCGCAAATTTTAAATACGCCAGGGATTGCCTTTTCTATAGTAAATTTTGCAAAAAAATAATTTTTTCCTGTCGCAAATTTTAAATACGCCAGGGATTGCCTTTTCTATAGTAAATTATACAAAAATTAATTTTTTACTGTGGTAAATTTTAATTACGCCAGGGATTGCATTTTCTACAGTAAATTTTTCAAAAAATTATTTTTTACTGTCGCAAATTTTAATTTCGCCAGGGATTGCCTTTTCTATAGTAAATTATTCAAAAAATAATTTTTTACTGTCGCAAACTTTAATTGCGCCAGGGATTGCCTTTTCTATAGTAAATTTTTCAAAAATTAATTTTTTACTGTCGTAAAATTTAATTACGCCAGGGTTGCCTTTTCTATAGTAAATTTTGCAAAAAAAATAATTTTTTACTGTCGCAAATTTTAATTGCGCCAGGGATTGCCTTTTCTATAGTAAATTATTCACAAATTAATTTTTTACTGTCGCAAATTTTAAATACGCCAGGGATTGCCTTTTCTATAGTAAATTTTGCAAAAAAATAATTTTTTCCTGTCGCAAATTTTAAATACGCCAGGGATTGCCTTTTCTATAGTAAATTATACAAAAATTAATTTTTTACTGTGGTAAATTTTAATTACGCCAGGGATTGCATTTTCTACAGTAAATTTTTCAAAAAATTATTTTTTACTGTCGCAAATTTTAATTTCGCCAGGGATTGCCTTTTCTATAGTAAATTATTCAAAAAATAATTTTTTACTGTCGCAAACTTTAATTGCGCCAGGGATTGCCTTTTCTATAGTAAATTTTTCACAAATTAATTTTTTACTGTCGCAAATTTTAATTGCGCCAAGTATTGCCTTTTCTATAGTAAATTTTTCACAAATTTATTTTTTACTGTCGCAAATTTTAATTGCGGCAGGGATTGCCTTTTCTATAGTAAATTTTTCAAAAAATAATTTTTTACTGTCGCAAATTTTAATTGCGCCAAGGATTGCCTTTTCTATAGTAAATTTTTCACAAATTAATTTTTTACTGTCGCAAATTTTAAATACGCCAGGGATTGCCTTTTCTATAGTAAATTTTGCAAAAAAATAATTTTTTCCCGTCGCAAATTTTAAATACGCCAGGGATTGCCTTTTCTATAGTAAATTTTGCAAAAAAATAATTTTTTACTGTCGCAAATTTTAATTACGCCAGGGATTGCCTTTTCTATAGTAAATTATTCAAAAAATAATTTTTTACTGTCGCAAATTTTAATTGCGCCAGGGATTGCCTTTTCTATAGTAAACTTTTCAAAAATTAATATTTTACTGTCCCAAATTTTAATTACGCCAGGGATTGCCTTTTCTATAGTAAATTTTTCACAAATTAATTTTTTACTGTCGCAAATTTTAAATACGCCAGGGATTGCCTTTTCTATAGTAAATTTTTCAAAAAATAATTTTTTACTGTCGCAAATTTTAATTGCGGCAGGGATTGCCTTTTCTATAGTAAATTTTTCAAAAAATAATTTTTTACTGTCGCAAATTTTAATTGCGCCAAGGATTGCCTTTTCTATAGTAAATTTTTCACAAATTAATTTTTTACTGTCGCAAATTTTAATTACGCCAGGGATTGCCTTTTCTATAGTAAATTTTTCACAAATTAATTTTTTACTGTCGCAAATTTTAAATACGCCAGGGATTGAATTTTCTATATTAAATTTTGCAAAAAAAATAATTTTTTACTGTCGCAAATTTTAAATACGCCAGGGATTGCCTTTCCTATAGTAAATTATTCAAAAATTAATTTTTTACTGTCGCAAATTTTAATTACGCCAGGGATTGCCTTTTCTATAGTAAATTTTTCAAAAAATAATTTTTTACTGTCGCAAATTTTAATTGCGGCAGGGATTGCCTTTTCTATAGTAAATTTTTCAAAAAATAATTTTTTACTGTCGCAAATTTTAATTGCGCCAAGGATTGCCTTTTCTATAGTAAATTTTTCACAAATTAATTTTTTACTGTCGCAAATTTTAAATACGCCAGGGATTGCCTTTTCTATAGTAAATTTTGCAAAAAAATAATTTTTTCCTGTCGCAAATTTTAAATACGCCAGGGATTGCCTTTTCTATAGTAAATTATACAAAAATTAATTTTTTACTGTGGTAAATTTTAATTACGCCAGGGATTGCATTTTCTACAGTAAATTTTTCAAAAAATTATTTTTTACTGTCGCAAATTTTAGTTTCGCCAGGGATTGCCTTTTCTATAGTAAATTATTCAAAAAATAATTTTTTACTGTCGCAAACTTTAATTGCGCCAGGGATTGCCTTTTCTATAGTAAATTTTTCAAAAATTAATTTTTTACTGTCGTAAAATTTAATTACGCCAGGGTTGCCTTTTCTATAGTAAATTTTGCAAAAAAAATAATTTTTTACTGTCGCAAATTTTAATTGCGCCAGGGATTGCCTTTTCTATAGTAAATTATTCACAAATTAATTTTTTACTGTCGCAAATTTTAAATACGCCAGGGATTGCCTTTTCTATAATAATTTTTGCAAAAAAATAATTTTTTACTGTAGCAAATTTTAATTACGCCAGGGATTGCCTTTTCTATAGTAAATTTTTCAAAAAATAATTTTCTACTGTCGCAAATTTTAATTGCGCCCGGGATTGCCTTTTATACAGTAAATTATTCAAAAAATAATTTTTTACTGTCGCAAATTTTAGTTGCGCCAGGGATTGCCTTTTCTATAGTAAATTTTTCAAAAATTAATTTTTTATTGTCGAAAATTTTAAATACACCAGGGATTGCCTTTTCTATAGTAAATTATTCAAAAAATAATTTTTTATTGTCGCAAATTTTAGTTGCGCCAGGGATTGCCTTTTCTATAGTAAATTTTTCAAAAATTAATTTTTTACTGTCGCAAATTTTAATTACGCCAGGGATTGCCTTTTCTATACTAAATTTAGCAAAAAAATAATTTTTTACTGTCGCAAATTTTAATTACGCCAGGGATTGCCTTTTCTATAGTAAATTTTTCAAAAAATAATTTTTTACTGTCGCAAATTTTAATTGCGGCAGGGATTGCCTTTTCTATAGTAAATTTTTCAAAAAATAATTTTTTACTGTCGCAAATTTTAATTGCGCCAAGGATCGCCTTTTCTATAGTAAATTTTTCACAAATTAATTTTTTACTGTCGCAAATTTTAAATACGCCAGGGATTGCCTTTTCTATAGTAAATTTTGCAAAAAAATAATTTTTTCCTGTCGCAAATTTTAAATACGCCAGGGATTGCCTTTTCTATAGTAAATTATACAAAAATTAATTTTTTACTGTGGTAAATTTTAATTACGCCAGGGATTGCATTTTCTACAGTAAATTTTTCAAAAAATTATTTTTTACTGTCGCAAATTTTAATTTCGCCAGGGATTGCCTTTTCTATAGTAAATTATTCAAAAAATAATTTTTTACTGTCGCAAACTTTAATTGCGCCAGGGATTGCCTTTTCTATAGTAAATTTTTCAAAAATTAATTTTTTACTGTCGTAAAATTTAATTACGCCAGGGTTGCCTTTTCTATAGTAAATTTTGCAAAAAAAATAATTTTTTACTGTCGCAAATTTTAATTGCGCCAGGGATTGCCTTTTCTATAGTAAATTATTCACAAATTAATTTTTTACTGTCGCAAATTTTAAATACGCCAGGGATTGCCTTTTCTATAGTAAATTTTGCAAAAAAATAATTTTTTCCTGTCGCAAATTTTAAATACGCCAGGGATTGCCTTTTCTATAGTAAATTATACAAAAATTAATTTTTTACTGTGGTAAATTTTAATTACGCCAGGGATTGCATTTTCTACAGTAAATTTTTCAAAAAATTATTTTTTACTGTCGCAAATTTTAATTTCGCCAGGGATTGCCTTTTCTATAGTAAATTATTCAAAAAATAATTTTTTACTGTCGCAAACTTTAATTGCGCCAGGGATTGCCTTTTCTATAGTAAATTTTTCACAAATTAATTTTTTACTGTCGCAAATTTTAATTGCGCCAAGTATTGCCTTTTCTATAGTAAATTTTTCACAAATTTATTTTTTACTGTCGCAAATTTTAATTGCGGCAGGGATTGCCTTTTCTATAGTAAATTTTTCAAAAAATAATTTTTTACTGTCGCAAATTTTAATTGCGCCAAGGATTGCCTTTTCTATAGTAAATTTTTCACAAATTAATTTTTTACTGTCGCAAATTTTAAATACGCCAGGGATTGCCTTTTCTATAGTAAATTTTTCAAAAAATAATTTTTTACTGTCGCAAATTTTAATTGCGCCAGGGATTGCCTTTTCTATAGTAAACTTTTCAAAAATTAATATTTTACTGTCCCAAATTTTAATTACGCCAGGGATTGCCTTTTCTATAGTAAATTATTCAAAAAATAATTTTTTACTGTCGCAAATTTTAATTGCGCCAAGGATTGCCTTTTCTATAGTAAATTTTTCACAAATTAATTTTTTACTGTCGCAAATTTTAAATACGCCAGGGATTGCCTTTTCTACAGTAAATTTTGCAAAAAAATAATTTTTTCCTGTCGCAAATTTTAAATACGCCAGGGATTGCCTTTTCTATAGTAAATTATACAAAAATTAATTTTTTACTGTGGTAAATTTTAATTACGCCAGGGATTGCATTTTCTACAGTAAATTTTTCACAAATTAATTTTTTACTGTCGCAAATTTTAAATACGCCAGGGATTGCCTTTTCTATAGTAAATTTTGCAAAAAAATAATTTTTTCCCGTCGCAAATTTTAAATACGCCAGGGATTGCCTTTTCTATAGTAAATTTTGCAAAAAAATAATTTTTTACTGTCGCAAATTTTAATTACGCCAGGGATTGCCTTTTCTATAGTAAATTATTCAAAAAATAATTTTTTACTGTCGCAAATTTTAATTGCGCCAGGGATTGCCTTTTCTATAGTAAACTTTTCAAAAATTAATATTTTACTGTCCCAAATTTTAATTACGCCAGGGATTGCCTTTTCTATAGTAAATTTTTCACAAATTAATTTTTTACTGTCGCAAATTTTAAATACGCCAGGGATTGCCTTTTCTATAGTAAATTTTTCAAAAAATAATTTTTTACTGTCGCAAATTTTAATTGCGGCAGGGATTGCCTTTTCTATAGTAAATTTTTCAAAAAATAATTTTTTACTGTCGCAAATTTTAATTGCGCCAAGGATTGCCTTTTCTATAGTAAATTTTTCACAAATTAATTTTTTACTGTCGCAAATTTTAATTACGCCAGGGATTGCCTTTTCTATAGTAAATTTTTCACAAATTAATTTTTTACTGTCGCAAATTTTAAATACGCCAGGGATTGAATTTTCTATATTAAATTTTGCAAAAAAAATAATTTTTTACTGTCGCAAATTTTAAATACGCCAGGGATTGCCTTTCCTATAGTAAATTATTCAAAAATTAATTTTTTACTGTCGCAAATTTTAATTACGCCAGGGATTGCCTTTTCTATAGTAAATTTTTCAAAAAATAATTTTTTACTGTCGCAAATTTTAATTGCGGCAGGGATTGCCTTTTCTATAGTAAATTTTTCAAAAAATAATTTTTTACTGTCGCAAATTTTAATTGCGCCAAGGATTGCCTTTTCTATAGTAAATTTTTCACAAATTAATTTTTTACTGTCGCAAATTTTAAATACGCCAGGGATTGCCTTTTCTATAGTAAATTTTGCAAAAAAATAATTTTTTCCTGTCGCAAATTTTAAATACGCCAGGGATTGCCTTTTCTATAGTAAATTATACAAAAATTAATTTTTTACTGTGGTAAATTTTAATTACGCCAGGGATTGCATTTTCTACAGTAAATTTTTCAAAAAATTATTTTTTACTGTCGCAAATTTTAATTTCGCCAGGGATTGCCTTTTCTATAGTAAATTATTCAAAAAATAATTTTTTACTGTCGCAAACTTTAATTGCGCCAGGGATTGCCTTTTCTATAGTAAATTTTTCAAAAATTAATTTTTTACTGTCGTAAAATTTAATTACGCCAGGGTTGCCTTTTCTATAGTAAATTTTGCAAAAAAAATAATTTTTTACTGTCGCAAATTTTAATTGCGCCAGGGATTGCCTTTTCTATAGTAAATTATTCACAAATTAATTTTTTACTGTCGCAAATTTTAAATACGCCAGGGATTGCCTTTTCTATAATAATTTTTGCAAAAAAAATAATTTTTTACTGTAGCAAATTTTAATTGCGCCAGGGATTGCCTTTTCTATAGTAAATTTTTCAAAAAATAATTTTCTACTGTCGCAAATTTTAATTGCGCCCGGGATTGCCTTTTATACAGTAAATTATTCAAAAAATAATTTTTTTACTGTCGCAAATTTTAGTTGCGCCAGGGATTGCCTTTTCTATAGTAAATTTTTCAAAAATTAATTTTTTATTGTCGAAAATTTAAATACACCAGGGATTGCCTTTTCTATAGTAAATTATTCAAAAAATAATTTTTTATTGTCGCAAATTTTAGTTGCGCCAGGGATTGCCTTTTCTATAGTAAATTTTTCAAAAATTAATTTTTTACTGTCGCAAATTTTAATTACGCCAGGGATTGCCTTTTCTATACTAAATTTAGCAAAAAAATAATTTTTTACTGTCGCAAATTTTAATTACGCCAGGGATTGCCTTTTCTATAGTAAATTATTCAAAAAATAATTTTTTACTGTCGCAAATTTTAATTGCGCCAGGGATTGCCTTTTCTATAGTAAATTTTTCAAAAAATAATTTTTTACTGTCGCAAATTTTAATTGCGCCAGGGATTGCCTTTTCTATAGTAAATTTTTCCCAAATTAATTTTTTACTGTCGCAAATTTTAATTACGCTAGGGCTTGCCTTTTCTATAGTAATTTTTTCACAAATTAATTTTTTACTGTCGCAAATTTTAATTGCGCCAGGGATTGCCTTTTCTACAGTAAATTTTTCAAAAAATAATTTTCTACTCTCGCTAATTTTAATTGCGCCAGGGATTGCCTTTTCTATAGTAAATTTTTCAAAAAATTATTTTTACTGTCGAAAATTTTAAATGCGCCAGGGATTGCCTTTTCTATAGTAAATTTTTCAAAAATAAGTTTTTACTGTCGCAATTTTTAATTGTGCCAGGGATTGCCTTTTCTATAGTAAATTTTTCACAAATTAATTTTTTACTGTCGCAAATTTTAATTACGCCAAGTATTGCCTTTTCTACCGTAAATTTTTCACAAATTAATTTTTTGCTGTCGCAAATTTTAAATACACCAGGGATTGCCTTTTCTATAGTAAATTATTCAAAAAATAATTTTTTACTGTCGCAAATTTTAATTGCGCCAGGGATTGCCTTTTCTATAGTAAATTTTTCAAAAAGTAATTTTTTACTGTCGCAAATTTTAATTACCCCAGGGATTGCCTTTTCTATAGTAAATTTTTCAAAAAATTATTTTTTACTGTCGAAAATTTTAATTGCGCCAGGAATTGCCTTTTCTATAGTAATTTTTTCAAAAAATAAGTTTTTACTGTCGCAAATGTTAATTGCGCCAGGGATTGCCTTTTCTATAGTAAATTTTTCACAAATTAATTTTTTACTGTCGCAAATTTTAATTACGCCAGGGATTGCCTTTTCTACAGTAAATTTTTCACAAATTAATTTTTTACTGCCGCAAATTTTAAATACACCAGGTATTGCCTTTTCTATAGTAAATTATTCAAAAAATAATTTTTTTACTGTCGCAAATTTTAATTGCGCCAGGGATTGCCTTTTCTATAGTAAATTTTTCCCAAATTAATTTTTTACTGTCGCAAATTTTAATTTCGCTAGGGCTTGCCTTTTTTATAGCAATTTTTTCACAAATTAATTTTTTACTGTCGCAAATTTTAATTGCGCCAGGGATTGCCTTTTCTACAGTAAATTTTTCAAAAAATAAGTTTTTACTGTCGCAAATTTTAATTGCGCCAGGGACTGCTTTTTCTATAGTAAATTTTTCACAAATTAATTTTTTACTGTCGCAAATTTTAATTACGCCAGGGATTGCCTTTTCTACAGTAAATTTTTCACAAATTAATTTTTTACTGTCGCAAATTTTAAATACACCAGGGATTGCCTTTTCTATAGTAAATTATTCAAAAAATAATTTTTTACTGTCGCAATTTTAATTGCGCCAGGTTTTGCCTCTTCTATAGTAAATTTAGCAAAAAAATAATTTTTTACTGTCGCAAATTTTAATTACGCCAGGATTGCCTTTTCTATAGTAAATTATTCAAAAAATAATTTTTTGCTGTCGCAAATTTTAATTGCGCCAGGGATTGCCTTTTCTATAGTAAATTATTCAAAAAAATAATTTTTTACTGTCGCAAATTTTAGTTGCGCCAGGGATTGCCTTTTCTACAGTAAATTTTTCAAAAAATAATTTTCTACTGTCGCAAATTTTAATTGCGCCAGGGATTGCCTTTTCTACAGTAAATATTTCAAAAAATAATTTTCTACTGTCGCAAATTTTAATTGCGCCAGGGATTGCCTTTTCTATAGTAAATTATTCAAAAAATAATTTTTTACTGTCGCAAATTTTAATTGCGCCAGGGATTGCCTTTTCTACAGTAAATTTTTCAAAAAATAATTTTCTACTGTCGCAAATTTTAATTGCGCCAGGGATTGCCTTTTCTACAGTAAATATTTCAAAAAATAATTTTCTACTGTCGCAAATTTTAATTGCGCCAGGGATTGCCTTTTCTACAATAAATTTTTCAAAAAATAATTTTTCTACTGTCGCAAATTTTAATTGCGCCAGGGATTGCCTTTTCTACAGTAAATATTTCAAAAAATAATTTTCTACTGTCTCAAATTTTAATTGCGCCAGGGATTGCCTTTTCTATAGTAAATTATTCAAAAAATAATTTTTTAATGTCGCAAATTTTAATTGCGCCAGGGATTGCCTTTTCTATAGTAAATTTTTCAAAAAATAATTTTCTACTGTCGCAAATTTTAATTGCGCCAGGGATTGCCTTTTCTACAGTAAATATTTCAAAAAATAATTTTCTACTGTCGCAAATTTTAATTGCGCCAGGGATTGCCTTTTCTATAGTAAATTATTCAAAAAATAATTTTTTACTGTCGCAAATTTTAATTGAGCCAGGGATTGCCTTTTCTACAGTAAATTTTTCAAAAAATAATTCCTAGATTCTAGAAAAGGCAATCCCTGGCGCAGTTAAAATTTGCGACAGTAAAAAATTATTTTTTGCAAAATTTACTATAGAAAAGGCAATCCTTGGCATATTTAAAATTTGCGACAGTAAAAAATTAATTTTGAAAAATTTATTGTAGAAAAGGCAATCCCTGGCGCAATTAAAATTTGCGATAGTAAAAAATTACTTTTTGCAAAAATTTACTATAGAAAAGGCAATCCCCGGCGTATTTAAAATTTGCGACAGTAAAAAATTAATTTTTGAAAAATTTACTATAGAAAAGGCAATCCCTGGCGCAATTAAAATTTGCGACAGTAAAAAATTAGTTTTGAAAAATTTACTATAGAAAAGGCAATCCCTGGCCCCAATTAAAAATTTGCGAGAGTAAAAAATTATTTTTTGAATAATTTACTATTGAAAAGGCAATCCATGGCGCAACTAAAATTTGCGACAGTAGAAAATTATTTTTTTGAAAAATTTACTATAGAAAAGGTAATCCCTGGCGCAATTAAAATTTGCGACAGTATAAAATTATTTTTTGAAAAAATTTACTGTAGAAAAGGCAATCCCTGGCGCAATTAAAATTTTGCGGCAGTAAAAAATTATTTTTTGAAAATTTACTGTAGAAAAGGCAAGGCGCCAGGGAATTCCTTTTCTACAGTAAATTTTTCAAAAAATAACTTTTTAATGTCGCAAATTTTAAATACGCCAGGGATTGCCTTTTCTATAGTAAATTTTGCAAAAGATAATTTTTTACTGTCGCAAATTTTAACTGTGCCAGGGATTGCCTTTTCTATAGTAAATTTTTCACAAATTAATTTTTTGTTGTCGCAAATTTTAATTTCGCCAGGGATTGCCTTTTCTATAGTAAATTTTTCAAAAAAAAATTTTTTACTGTCGCAAATTTTAAATACGCCAGGGATTGCCTTTTCTATAATAAATTTTGCAAAAAATAATTTTTTACTGTCGCAAATTTTAATTGCGCGAGGGATTGTCTTTTCTATAGTAAATTTTTCACAAATTAATGTTCTGCTGTCGCAAATTTTAATTGCGCCCGGGATTGCCTTTCCTACAGTAAATTTTTCAAAAAATAATTTTCAACTGTCGCAAATTTTAATTGCGCCAGGGATTGCCTTTTCTACAATAAATTTTTCAAAAAATAATTTTTTACTGTCTCAAATTTTAAATACACCAGGGATTGCCTTTTCTATAGTAAATTTTGCAAAAAATCATTTTTTACTGTCGCTAATTTTAATTGCGCCAGGGATTGCGCAATCCCTGGCGCTATTAAAATTTGCGACAGAATAATTTTTTGATAATTTTACTATAGAAAAGGCAATCCCTGGCGTATTTAAAATTTGCGACAGTATAAAATTATTTTTTGAAAAATTTACTATAGAAAAGGCAGTCCCTGGCGTAATTAAAATTTGCGACAGTAAAAAATCAATTTGTGAAAATTTTACTGCAGAAAAGGCAATCCCTGGCGCTATTAAAATTTGCGACAGAATAATTTTTTGATAATTTTACTATAGAAAAGGCAATCCCTGGCGTATTTAAAATTTGCGACAGTAGAAAATAATTTTTTGAAAAATTTACTATAGAAAAGGCAATCCCTGGCGTATTTAAAATTTGTGACAGTAAAAAATTAATTTTTGAAAAATTTACTATAGAAAAGGCAATCCCTGGCGCAATTAAAATTTGCGACAGTAAAAAATTATTTTTTGAATAATTTACTGTAGAAAAGGCAATCCCTAGCGCAATTAAAATTTGCGACAGTAGAAAATTATTTTTTGAAAAATTTACTATAGAAAAGGCAATCCCTGGCGCAATTAAAATTTGCGACAGAAAAAAATTATTTTTTGCAAAATTTACTATAGAAAAGGCAATCCCTGGCGCAATTAAAACTTGCGACAGTAAAAAATTATTTTTTGAAAAATTTACTGTAGAAAAGGAAATCCCTGGCGCAATTAAACTTTGCGACAGCAAAAAATTATTTTTTGAAAAATTTACTATAGAAAAGGCAATCCCTGGCGTAATTAAAATTTGCGACAGTAAAAAATTATTTTTTGAGAAATTTACTATAGAAAAGGCAATCCCTGGCGCAATTAAAATTTGCGACAGTAGAAAATTATTTTTTGAAAAATTTACTATAGAAAAGGCAATCCCTGGCGCAATTAAAATTTTCGACAGTAAAAAAATTATTTTTTGCAAAATTTACTATAGAAGAGGCAATCCCTGGCGTATTTAAAATTTGCGACAGTAAAAAATTAATTTGTGAAAAATTTACTATAGAAAAGGCAATCCCTGGCGTAATTAAAATTTGCGACAGTAGAAAATTATTTTTTGAATTATTTACTGTAGAAAAGGCAATCCCTGGCGAAATTAAAATTTGCGACAGCAAAAAATTAATTTTTGAAAAATTTACTATAGAAAAGGCAATCCCTGGCATAGTTAAAATTTGCGACAGTAAAAAATTATTTTTTGAAAAATTTACTATAGAAAAGGCAATCCCTGGCGCAATTAAAACTTGCGACAGTAAAAAATTATGTTTTGAAAAATTTACTATAGAAAAGGCAATCCCTGGCGTATTTAAAACTTGCGACAGTAAAAAATTATTTTTTGAATAATTTACTATAGAAAATGCAATCCCTGGCGAAAATAAAATTTGCGACAGCAAAAAATTAATTTTTGAAAAATTTACTATAGAAAAGGCAATCCCTGGCATAGTTAAAATTTGCGACAGTAAAAAATTATTTTTTGAAAAATTTACTATATAGAAAAGGCAATCCCTGGCGCAATTAAAATTTGCGACAGTAGAAAATTATTTTTTGAAAAATTTACTATAGAAAAGGCAATCCCTGGCGGAATTAAAATTTTCGACAGTAAAAAAATTATTTTTTGCAAAATTTACAATAGAAGAGGAAATCCCTGGCGTATTTAAAATTTGCGACAGTAAAAAATTAATTTGTGAAAAATTTACTATAGAAAAGGCAATCCCTGGCGTAATTAAAATTTGCGACAGTAGAAAATTATTTTTTGAATAATTTACTCTAGAAAAGGCAATCCCTGGCGCAATTAAAATTTGCGACAGTAGAAAATTATCTTTGAAAAATTTACTATAGAAAAGGCAATCAATGGCGCAATTAAAACTTGCGACAGTAAAAAATTATGTTTTGAAAATTTTACTATAGAAAAGGCAATCCCTGTCGTATTTAAAACTTGCGACAGTAAAAAATTATTTTTTGAATAATTTACTATAGAAAAGGCAATCCCTGGCGAAATTAAAATTTGCGACAGCAAAATATTATTTTTTGAAAAATTTACTATAGAAAAGGCAATCCCTGGCGTAGTTAAAATTTGCGACAGTAAAAAATTATTTTTTGAAAAATTTACTATAGAAAAGGCAATCCCTGGCGTATTTAAAATTTGCGACAGTATAAAATTATTTTTTGAAAAATTTACTATAGAAAAGGCAATCCCTGGCGTAATTAAAATTTGCGACAGTAAAAAATTAATTTTTGAAAAATTTACTATAGAAAAGCAATCCCTGGCGTATTTAAAATTTGCGACAGTAAAAAATTATTTTTTGAAAAATTTACTATAGAAAAGGCAATCGCTGGCGTATTTAAAATTTGCGACAGTAAAAAATTATTTTTTGAAAAATTTACTGTAGACTGGCGCAATTAAAATTTGCGACAGTAAAAAATTATTTTTTGCAAAATTTACTATAGAAGAGGCGATACCTGGCGTATTTAAAATTTGCGACAGTAAAAAATTAATTTGTGAAAAATTTACTATTGAAAAGGCAATCCTTGGCGCAATTAAAATTTGCGACAATAAAAAATTATTTTTTGAAAAATTTACTGTAGAAAAGGCAATCCCTGGCGTATTTAAAATTTGCGACAGTAAAAAATTAATTTGTGAAAAATTTACTGCAGAAAAGGCAATCCCTGGCGCTATTAAAATTTGCGACAGTAAAAAATTATTTTTTGAATAATTTACTATAGAAAAGGCAATCCCTGGCGAAATTAAAATTTGCGACAGCAAAAAATTATTTTTTGAAAAATTTACTATAGAAAAGGCAATCCCTGGCATAGTTAAAATTTGCGACAGTAAAAAATTAATTTGTGAAAAATTTACTATAGAAAAGGCAATCCCTGGCGTAATTAAAATTTGCGACAGTAGAAAATTATTTTTTGAATAATTTACTCTAGAAAAGGCAATCCCTGGCGCAATTAAAATTTGCGAAATTAGAAAATTATCTTTGAAAAATTTACTATAGAAAAGGCAATCCCTGGCGCAATTAAAACTTGCGACAGTAAAAAATTATTTTTTGAAAAATTTACTATAGAAAAGGCAATCGCTGGCGTATTTAAAATTTGCGACAGTAAAAAATTATTTTTTGAAAAATTTACTGTAGACTGGCGCAATTAAAATTTGCGACAGTAAAAAATTATTTTTTGCAAAATTTACTATAGAAGAGGCGATACCTGGCGTATTTAAAATTTGCGACAGTAAAAAATTAATTTGTGAAAAATTTACTATTGAAAAGGCTATCCTTGGCGCAATTAAAATTTGCGACAATAAAAAATTATTTTTTGAAAAATTTACTGTAGAAAAGGCAATCCCTGGCGTATTTAAAATTTGCGACAGTAAAAAATTAATTTGTGAAAAATTTACTGCAGAAAAGGCAATCCCTGGCGCTATTAAAATTTGCGACAGAATAATTTTTTGATAATTTTACTATAGAAAAGGCAATCCCTGGCGTATTTAAAATTTGCGACAGTAAAAAATTAATTTTTGAAAAATTTACTATGGAAGAGGCAATCCCTGGCGTATTTAAAATTTGCGACAGTAAAAAATTATTTTTTGAAAAATATACAGTAGAAAAGGCAATCCCTTGCGCAATTAAAATTTGCGACAGTAAAAAATTATTTTTTGAAAAATTTACTGTAGAAAAGGCAATCGCTGGCGCAATTAAAATTTGCGACAGCAAAAAATTATTTTTTGAAAAATTTACTATAGAAAAGGCAATCCCTGGCGTAATTAAAATTTGCGACAGTAAAAAATTATTTTTTTAATAATTTACTATAGAAAAGGCAATCCCTGGCGAAATTAAAATTTGCGACAACAAAAAATTATTTTTTGAAAAATTTACTATAGAAAAGGCAATCCCTGGCGAATTTAAAATTTGCGACAGTAGAAAATAATTTTTTGAAAAATTTACTATAGAAAAGGCAATCCCTGGCGTATTTAAAATTTGCGACAGTAAAAAATTAATTTTTGAAAAATTTACTATAGAAAAGGCAATCCCTGGCGCAATTAAAATTTGCGACAGTAAAAAATTATTTTTTGAATTATTTACTGTAGAAAAGGCAATCCCTAGCGCAATTAAAATTTGCGACAGTAGAAAATTATTTTTTGAAAAATTTACTATAGAAAAGGCAATCCCTGGCGCAATTAAAATTTGCGACAGAAAAAAATTATTTTTTGCAAAATTTACTATAGAAAAGGCAATCCCTGGCGCAATTAAAACTTGCGACAGTAAAAAATTATTTTTTGAAAAATTTACTGTAGAAAAGGAAATCCCTGGCGCAATTAAACTTTGCGACAGCAAAAAATTATTTTTTGAAAAATTTACTATAGAAAAGGCAATCCCTGGCGTAATTAAAATTTGCGACAGTAAAAAATTATTTTTTGAGAAATTTACTATAGAAAAGGCAATCCCTGGCGCAATTAAAATTTGCGACAGTAGAAAATTATTTTTTGAAAAATTTACTATAGAAAAGGCAATCCCTGGCGCAATTAAAATTTTCGACAGTAAAAAAATTATTTTTTGCAAAATTTACTATAGAAGAGGCAATCCCTGGCGTATTTAAAATTTGCGATAGTAAAAAATTAATTTGTGAAAAATTTACTATAGAAAAGGCAATCCCTGGCGTAATTAAAATTTGCGACAGTAGAAAATTATTTTTTGAATAATTTACTGTAGAAAAGGCAAACCCTGGCGCAATTAAAATTTGCGACAGTAGAAAATTATTTTTTGAAAAATTTACTATAGAAAAGGCAATCCCTGGCGCAATTAAAACTTGCGACAGTAAAAAATTATGTTTTGAAAAATTTACTATAGAAAAGGCATTCCCTGGCGTATTTAAAACTTGCGACAGTAAAAAATTATTTTTTGAATAATTTACTATAGAAAATGCAATCCCTGGCGAAATTAAAATTTGCGACAGCAAAAAATTATTTTTTGAAAAATTTACTATAGAAAAGGCAATCCCTGGCATAGTTAAAATTTGCGACAGTAAAAAATTATTTTTTGAAAAATTTACTATAGAAAAGGCAACCCCTGGCGCAATTAAAATTTGCGTCAGTAGAAAATTATTTTTTGAAAAATTTACTATAGAAAAGGCAATCCCTGGCGGAATTAAAATTTTCGACAGTAAAAAAATTATTTTTTGCAAAATTTACAATAGAAGAGGCAATCCCTGGCGTATTTAAAATTTGCGACAGTAAAAAATTAATTTGTGAAAAATTTACTATAGAAAAGGCAATCCCTGGCGTAATTAAAATTTGCGACAGTAGAAAATTATTTTTTGAATAATTTACTCTAGAAAAGGCAATCCCTGGCGTATTTAAAATTTGCGACAGTAAAAAATTATTTTTTGAAAAATTTACTATAGAAAAGGCAATCGCTGGCGTATTTAAAATTTGCGACAGTAAAAAATTATTTTTTGAAAAATTTACTGTAGACTGGCGCAATTAAAATTTGCGACAGTAAAAAATTAATTTGTGAAAAATTTACTATTGAAAAGGCAATCCTTGGCGTAATTAAAATTTGCGACAGTAAAAAATTATTTTTTGAAAAATTTACTGTAGAAAAGGCAATCCCTGGCGTATTTAAAATTTGCGACAGTAAAAAATTAATTTGTGAAAAATTTACTGCAGAAAAGGCAATCCCTGGCGCTATTAAAATTTGCGACAGAATAATTTTTGATAATTTTACTATAGAAAAGGCAATCCCTGGCGTATTTAAAATTTGCGACAGTAAAAAAATTTATTTTTGAAAAATTTACTATGGAAGAGGCAATCCCTGGCGTATTTAAAATTTGCGACAGTAAAAAATTATTTTTTGAAAAATATACAGTAGAAAAGGCAATCCCTTGCGCAATTAAAATTTGCGACAGTAAAAAATTATTTTTTGAAAAATTTACTGTAGAAAAGGCAATCCCTGGCGCAATTAAAATTTGCGACAGCAAAAAATTATTTTTTGAAAAATTTACTATAGAAAAGGCAATCCCTGGCGTAATTAAAATTTGCGACAGTAAAAAATTATTTTTTTAATAATTTACTATAGAAAAGGCAATCCCTGGCGAAATTAAT
Organism: Dioctria linearis; assembly: GCA_963930735.1. NCBI lineage: Eukaryota > Metazoa > Arthropoda > Insecta > Diptera > Asilidae > Dioctria > Dioctria linearis. The sequence goes on from CAWVNZ010001004.1 coordinate 51,439, forward strand.
ATTTGCGACAGCAAAAAATTATTTTTTGAAAAATTTACTATAGAAAAGGCAATCCCTGGCGTATTTAAAATTTGCCACAGTAGAAAATAATTTTTTGAAAAATTTACTATAGAAAAGGCAATCCCTGGCGTATTTAAAATTTGCGACAGTAAAAAATTAATTTTTGAAAAATTTACTATAGAAAAGGCAATCCCTGGCGCAATTAAAATTTGCGACAGTAAAAAATTATTTTTTGAATAATTTACTGTAGAAAAGGCAATCCCTAGCGCAACTAAAATTTGCGACAGTAGAAAATTATTTTTTGAAAAATTTACTATAGAAAAGGCAATCCCTGGCGCAATTAAAATTTGCGACAGAAAAAAATTATTTTTTGCAAAATTTACTATAGAAAAGGCAATCCCTGGCGCAATTAAAACTTGCGACAGTAAAAAATTATTTTTTGAAAAATTTACTGTAGAAAAGGAAATCCCTGGCGCAATTAAACTTTGCGACAGCAAAAAATTATTTTTTGAAAAATTTACTATAGAAAAGGCAATCCCTGGCGTAATTAAAATTTGCGACAGTAAAAAATTATTTTTTGAGAAATTTACTATAGAAAAGGCAATCCCTGGCGCAATTAAAATTTGCGACAGTAGAAAATAATTTTTTGAAAAATTTACTATAGAAAAGGCAATCCCTGGCGCAATTAAAATTTTCGACAGTAAAAAAATTATTTTTTGCAAAATTTACTATAGAAGAGGCAATACCTGGCGTATTTAAAATTTGCGACAGTAAAAAATTAATTTGTGAAAAATTTACTATAGAAAAGGCAATCCCTGGCGTAATTAAAATTTGCGACAGTAGAAAATTATTTTTTGAATAATTTACTGTAGAAAAGGCAAACCCTGGCGCAATTAAAATTTGCGACAGTAGAAAATTATTTTTTGAAAAATTTACTATAGAAAAGGCAATCCCTGGCGCAATTAAAACTTGCGACAGTAAAAAATTATGTTTTGAAAAAGTTACTATAGAAAAGGCAATCCCTGGCGTATTTAAAACTTGCGACAGTAAAAAATTATTTTTTGAATAATTTACTATAGAAAATGCAATCCCTGGCGAAATTAAAATTTGCGACAGCAAAAAATTATTTTTTGAAAAATTTACTATAGAAAAGGCAATCCCTGGCATAGTTAAAATTTGCGACAGTAAAAAATTATTTTTTGAAAAATTTACTATAGAAAAGGCAATCCCTGGCGCAATTAAAATTTGCGACAGTAGAAAATTATTTTTTGAAAAATTTACTATAGAAAAGGCAATCCCTGGCGGAATTAAAATTTTCGACAGTAAAAAAATTATTTTTTGCAAAATTTACAATAGAAGAGGCAATCCCTGGCGTATTTAAAATTTGCGACAGTAAAAAATTAATTTGTGAAAATTTTACTATAGAAAAGGCAATCCCTGGCGTAATTAAAATTTGCGACAGTAGAAAATTATTTTTTGAATAATTTACTCTAGAAAAGGCAATTCCTGGCGCAATTAAAATTTGCGACAGTAGAAAATTATCTTTGAAAAATTTACTATAGAAAAGGCAATCAATGGCGCAATTAAAACTTGCGACAGTAAAAAATTATGTTTTGAAAATTTTACTATAGAAAAGGCAATCCCTGTCGTATTTAAAACTTGCGACAGTAAAAAATTATTTTTTGAATAATTTACTATAGAAAAGGCAATCCCTGACGAAATTAAAATTTGCGACAGCAAAATATTATTTTTTGAAAAATTTACTATAGAAAAGGCAATCCCTGGCGTAGTTAAAATTTGCGACAGTAAAAAATTAATTTTTGAAAAATTTACTATAGAAAAGGCAATCCCTGGCGTATTTAAAATTTGCGACAGCAAAAAATTATTTTTTGAAAAATTTACTATAGAAAAGGCAATCCCTGGCATAGTTAAAATTTGCGACAGTAAAAAATTAATTTGTGAAAAATTTACTATAGAAAAGGCAATCCCTGGCGTAATTAAAATTTGCGACAGTAGAAAATTATTTTTTGAATAATTTACTCTAGAAAAGGCAATCCCTGGCGCAATTAAAATTTGCGACAGTAGAAAATTATCTTTGAAAAATTTACTATAGAAAAGGCAATCCCTGGCGCAATTAAAACTTGCGACAGTAAAAAATTATGTTTTGAAAAATTTACTATAGAAAAGGCAATCCCTGGCGTATTTAAAACTTGCGACAGTAAAAAATTATTTTTTGAATAATTTACTATAGAAAAGGCAATCCCTGGCGAAATTAAAATTTGCGACAGCAAAATATTATTTTTTGAAAAATTTACTATACAAAAGGCAATCCCTGGCGTAGTTAAAATTTGCGACAGTAAAAAATTATTTTTTGAAAAATTTACTATAGAAAAGGCAATCCCTGGCGTATTTAAAATTTGCGACAGTATAAAATTATTTTTTGAAAAATTTACTATAGAAAAGGCAATCCCTGGCGTAATTAAAATTTGCGACAGTAAAAAATTAATTTTTGAAAAATTTACTATAGAAAAGGCAATCCCTGGCGTATTTAAAATTTGCGACAGTAAAAAATTATTTTTTGAAAAATTTACTATAGAAAAGGCAATCGCTGGCGTATTTAAAATTTGCGACAGTAAAAAATTATTTTTTGAAAAATTTACTGTAGACTGGCGCAATTAAAATTTGCGACAGTAAAAAATTATTTTTTGCAAAATTTACTATAGAAGAGGCGATACCTGGCGTATTTAAAATTTGCGACAGTAAAAAATTAATTTGTGAAAAATTTACTATTGAAAAGGCAATCCTTGGCGCAATTAAAATTTGCGACAATAAAAAATTATTTTTTGAAAAATTTACTGTAGAAAAGGCAATCTCTGGCGGATTTAAAATTTTCGACAGCAAAAAATTATTTTTTGAAAAATTTACTATAGAAAAGGCAATCCCTGGCGTAATTAATATTTGCGAGAGTAAAAAATTATTTTTTGAAAAATTTACTGTAGAAAAGGCAATCCCTGGTGCAATTAAAATTTGCGACAGTAGAAAATTATTTTTTGAAAAATTTACTATAGAAGAGGCAAACCCTGGCGTATTTAAAATTTGCGACAGTAAAAAATTAATTTGTGAAAAATTTACTATAGAAAAGGCAATCCCTGGCGTGAATTAAAATTTGCGACAGTAGAAAATTATTTTTTGAAAAATTTTTTATAGAAAAGGCAATCCCTGGCGTAATTAAAATTTGCGACAGTAAAAAATTATTTTTTGAAAAATTTACTGTAGAAAAGGCAATCCCTTGCGCAATTAAAATTTGCGACAGTAAAAAATTATTTTTTGAAAAATTTACTGTAGAAAGGCAGTCCCTGGCGCAATTAAAATTTGCGACAGCAAAAAATAATTTTTTGAAAAATTTATTATAGAAAAGGCAATCCCTGGCGTAATTAAAATTTGCGACAGTAAAAAATTATTTTTTGAAAAATTTACTATAGAAAAGGTAATCCCTGGCGCAATTAAAATTTGCGACAGTAGAAAATAATTTTTTGAAAAATTTACTATAGAAAAGGCAATCCCTGGCCCAATTAAAATTTTCGACAGTAAAAAAAAATATTTTTTGCAAAATTTACTATCGAAGAGGCGATCCCTGGCGTATTTAAAATTTGCGACAGTAAAAAATTAATTTGTGAAAAATTTACTATAGAAAAGGCAATCCCTGGCGTAATTAAAATTTGCGACAGTAGAAAATTATTTTTTGAATAATTTACTGTAGAAAAGGCAATCCCTGGCGCAATTAAAATTTGCGACAGTCGAAAATAATTTTTTGAAAAATTTACTATAGAAAAGGCAATCCCTGGAGCAATTAAAACTTGCGACAGTAAAAAATTATGTTTTGTAAAATTTACTATAGAAAAGGCAATCCCTGGCATATTTAAAACTTGCGACAGTAAAAAATTATTTTTTGAATAATTTACTATAGGAAATGCAATCCCTGGCGAAATTAAAATTTGCGACAGCAAAAAATTATTTTTTGAAAAATTTACTATAGAAAAGGCAATCCCTGGCGTAGTTAAAATTTGCGACAGTAAAAAATTATTTTTTGAAAAATTTACTATAGAAAAGCAATCCCTGGCGTATTTAAAATTTGCGACAGTATAAAATTATTTTTTGAAAAATTTAATATAGAAAAGGCAATCCCTGGCGTAATTAAAATTTGCGACAGTAAAAAATTATTTTTTGAAAAATTTACTGTAGAAAAGGCAATCCCTGGCGCAATTAAAATTTGTGACAGTAAAAAATTATTTTTTGAAAAATTTACTATAGAAAAGGCAATCCCTGGCGCAATTAAAATTTGTGCCAGTAAAAAATTATTTTTTGAAAAATTTACTATAGAAAAGGCAATCCCTGGCGGATTTAAAATTTTCGACAGCAAAAAATTATTTTTTGAAAAACTTACTATAGAAAAGGCAATCCCTGGCGTAGTTATATTTGCGACAGTAAAAAATTATTTTTTGAAAAATTTACTGTAGAAAAGGCAACCCCTGGTGCAATTAATATTTGCGACAGTAGAAAATTATTTTTTGAAAAATTTACTATAGAAGAGGCAAACCCTGGCGTATTTAAAATTTTCGACAGTAAAAAATTATTTTTTTAATAATTTACTATAGAAAAGGCAATCCCTGGCGAAATTAAAACTTGCGACAGCAAAAAATTATGTTTTGAAATATTTACTATAGAAAAGGCAATCCCTGGCGTATTTAAAATTTGCGACAGTAGAAAATTATTTTTTGAAAAATTTACTATAGAAAAGGCAATCCCTGGCGTATTTAAAATTTGCGACAGTAGAAAATTATTTTTTGAAAAATTTACTATAGAAAAGGCAATCCCTGGCGTATTTAAAATTTGCGACAGTAAAAAATTATTTTTTGAAAAATTTACTGTAGACTGGCGCAATTAAAATTTGCGACAGTAAAAAATTATTTTTTGCAAAATTTACTATAGAAGAGGCGATACCTGGCGTATTTAAAATTTGCGACAGTAAAAAATTAATTTGTGAAAAATTTACTATTGAAAAGGCAATCCTTGGCGCAATTAAAATTTGCGACAATAAAAAATTATTTTTTGAAAAATTTACTGTAGAAAAGGCAATCCCTGGCGGATTTAAAATTTTCGACAGCAAAAAATTATTTTTTGAAAAATTTACTATAGAAAAGGCAATCCCTGGCGTAATTAATATTTGCGAGAGTAAAAAATTATTTTTTGAAAAATTTACTGTAGAAAAGGCAATCCCTGGTGCAATTAAAATTTGCGACAGTAGAAAATTATTTTTTGAAAAATTTACTATAGAAGAGGCAAACCCTGGCGTATTTAAAATTTGCGACAGTAAAAAATTAATTTGTGAAAAATTTACTATAGAAAAGGCAATCCCTGGCGTGAATTAAAATTTGCGACAGTAGAAAATTATTTTTTGAAAAATTTTTTATAGAAAAGGCAATCCCTGGCGTAATTAAAATTTGCGACAGTAAAAAATTATTTTTTGAAAAATTTACTGTAGAAAAGGCAATCCCTTGCGCAATTAAAATTTGCGACAGTAAAAAATTATTTTTTGAAAAATTTACTGTAGAAAGGCAGTCCCTGGCGCAATTAAAATTTGCGACAGCAAAAAATTATTTTTTGAAAAATTTATTATAGAAAAGGCAATCCCTGGCGTAATTAAAATTTGCGACAGTAAAAAATTATTTTTTGAAAAATTTACTATAGAAAAGGTAATCCCTGGCGCAATTAAAATTTGCGACAGTAGAAAATAATTTTTTGAAAAATTTACTATAGAAAAGGCAATCCCTGGCCCAATTAAAATTTTCGACAGTAAAAAAAAATATTTTTTGCAAAATTTACTATCGAAGAGGCAATCCCTGGCATATTTAAAACTTGCGACAGTAAAAAATTATTTTGTGAAAAATTTACTATAGAAAAGGCAATCCCTGGCGTGAATTAAAATTTGCGACAGTAGAAAATTATTTTTTGAAAAATTTACTGTAGAAAGGCAGTGCCTGGCATATTTAAAATTTGCGACAGTAAAAAATTAATTTGTGAAAAATTTACTATAGAAAAGGCAATCCCTGGCGTAATTAAAATTTGCGACAGTAGAAAATTATTTTTTGAATAATTTACTGTAGAAAAGGCAATCCCTGGCGCAATTAAAATTTGCGACAGTCGAAAATAATTTTTTGAAAAATTTACTATAGAAAAGGCAATCCCTGGAGCAATTAAAACTTGCGACAGTAAAAAATTATGTTTTGTAAAATTTACTATAGAAAAGGCAATCCCTGGCATATTTAAAACTTGCGACAGTAAAAAATTATTTTTTGAATAATTTACTATAGGAAATGCAATCCCTGGCGAAATTAAAATTTGCGACAGCAAAAAATTATTTTTTGAAAAATTTACTATAGAAAAGGCAATCCCTGGCGTAGTTAAAATTTGCGACAGTAAAAAATTATTTTTTGAAAAATTTACTATAGAAAAGCAATCCCTGGCGTATTTAAAATTTGCGACAGTATAAAATTATTTTTTGAAAAATTTAATATAGAAAAGGCAATCCCTGGCGTAATTAAAATTTGCGACAGTAAAAAATTATTTTTTGAAAAATTTACTGTAGAAAAGGCAATCCCTGGCGCAATTAAAATTTGTGACAGTAAAAAATTATTTTTTGAAAAATTTACTATAGAAAAGGCAATCCCTGGCGCAATTAAAATTTGTGCCAGTAAAAAATTATTTTTTGAAAAATTTACTATAGAAAAGGCAATCCCTGGCGGATTTAAAATTTTCGACAGCAAAAAATTATTTTTTGAAAAACTTACTATAGAAAAGGCAATCCCTGGCGTAGTTAATATTTGCGACAGTAAAAAATTATTTTTTGAAAAATTTACTGTAGAAAAGGCAAACCCTGGTGCAATTAATATTTGCGACAGTAGAAAATTATTTTTTGAAAAATTTACTATAGAAGAGGCAAACCCTGGCGTATTTAAAATTTTCGACAGTAAAAAATTATTTTTTTAATAATTTACTATAGAAAAGGCAATCCCTGGCGAAATTAAAATTTGCGACAGCAAAAAATTATGTTTTGAAAAATTTACTATAGAAAAGGCAATCCCTGGCGTATTTAAAATTTGCGACAGTAGAAAATTATTTTTTGAAAAATTTACTATAGAAAAGGCAATCCCTGGCGTATTTAAAATTTGCGACAGTAGAAAATTATTTTTTGAAAAATTTACTATAGAAAAGGCAATCCCTGGCGTATTTAAAATTTGCGACAGTAAAAAATTATTTTTTGAAAAATTTACTGTAGAAAAGGCAATACCTGGCGCAATTAAAATTTGTGACAGTAAAAAATTATTTTTTGAAAAATTTACTATAGAAAAGGCAATCCCTGGCGGATTTAAAATTTTCGACAGCAAAAAATTATTTTTTGAAAAATTTACTATAGAAAAGGCAATCCCTGGCGTAATTAATATTTGCGACAGTAAAAAATTATTTTTTGAAAAATTTACTGTAGAAAAGGCAATCCCTGGTGCAATTAAAATTTGCGACAGTAGAAAATTATTTTTTGAAAAATTTACTATAGAAGAGGCAAACCCTGGCGTATTTAAAATTTGCGACAGTAAAAAATTAATTTGTGAAAAATTTACTATAGAAAAGGCAATCCTTGGCGCAATTAAAATTTGCGACAATAAAAAATTATTTTTTGAAAAATTTACTATAGAAAAGGCAATCCCTGGCGTATTTAAAATTTGCGACAGTAAAAAATTAATTTGTGAAAAATTTACTGTAGAAAAGGCAATCACTGGCGCTATTAAAATTTGCGACAGAATAATTTTTTGAAAAATTTACTATAGAAAAGGCAATCCCTGGCGTATTTAAAATTTGCGACAGTAAAAAATTAATTTTTGAAAAATTTACTATGAAAGAGGCAATCGCTGGCGTATTTAAAATTTGAGACAGTAAAAAATTATTTTTTGAAAAATATACAGTAGAAAAGGCAATCCCTGGCGCAATTAAAATTTGCGACAGAAAAAAATTATTTTCTGAAAAATTTACTATAGAAAAGGCAGTGCCTGGCGTAATTAAAATTTGCGACAGTAAAAAATTATTTTTTGAAAAATTTACTATAGAAAAGGCAATCCCTGGTGTAATTAAAATTTTCGACAGTAAAAAATTATTTTTTTAATAATTTACTATAGAAAAGGCAATCCCTGGCGAAATTAAAACTTGCGACAGCAAAAATTTATTTTTTGAAAAATTTACCATAGAAAAGGCAATCCCTGGCGTAATTAATATTTGCGACAGTAAAAAATTATTTTTTGAAAAATTTACTGTAGAAAAGGCAATCCCTGGTGCAATTAAAATTTGCGACAGTAGAAAATTATTTTTTGAAAAATTTACTATAGAAGAGGCAAACCCTGGCGTATTTAAAATTTGCAACAGTAAAAAATTAATTTGTGAAAAATTTACTATAGAAAAGGCAATCCTTGGCGCAATTAAAATTTGCGACAATAAAAAATTATTTTTTGAAAAATTTACTATAGAAAAGGCAATCCCTGGCGTATTTAAAATTTGCGACAGTAAAAAATTAATTTGTGAAAAATTTACTGTAGAAAAGGCAATCACTGGCGCTATTAAAATTTGCGACAGAATAATTTTTTGAAAAATTTACTATAGAAAAGGCAATCCCTGGCGTATTTAAAATTTGAGACAGTAAAAAATTATTTTTTGAAAAATATACAGTAGAAAAGGCAATCCCTGGCGCAATTAAAATTTGCGACAGAAAGAAATTATTTTCTGAAAAATTTACTATAGAAAAGGCAGTGCCTGGCGTAATTAAAATTTGCGACAGTAAAAAACTATTTTTTGAAAAATTTACTATAGAAAAGGCAATCCCTGGTGTAATTAAAATTTTCGACAGTAAAAAATTATTTTTTTAATAATTTACTATAGAAAAGGCAATCCCTGGCGAAATTAAAATTTGCGACAGCAAAAATTTATTTTTTGAAAAATTTACCATAGAAAAGGCAATCCCTGGCGTATTTAAAATTTGCGACAGTAGAAAATTATTTTTTGAAAAATTTACTATAGAAAATGCAATCCCTGGCGTAATTAAAATTTGCGACAGTAAAAAGCTATTTTTTGAAAAATTTACTATAGAAAAGGCAATCCCTGGCGCAATTAAAACTTGCGACAGTAAAAAATTATTTTTTGAAAAATTTACGACAGTAAAAAATTATTTTTTGAAAAATTTACTCTAGAAAAGGCAATCCCTGGCGCAATTAAAATTTGCGACAGTAAAAAATAATTTTTTTAAAAATTTACTATAGAAAAGGCAATCCCTGGCGGATTTAAAATTTTCGACAGCAAAAAATTATTTTTTGAAAAATTTACTATAGAAAAGGCAATCCCTGGCGTAATTAAAATTTGCGACAGTAAAAAGCTATTTTTTGAAAAATTTACTATAGAAAAGGCAATCCCTGGCGCAATTAAAATTTGCGACAGTAGAAAATTATTTTTTGAAAAATTTACTATAGAAAAGGCAATTCCTGGCGCAATTAAAATTTGCGACAGTAAAAAATTATTTTTTGCAAAATTTACTATATAAAAGGCAATCCCTGGCGCAATTAAAACTTGCGACAGTAAAAAATTATTTTTTGAAAAATTTACTGTAGAAAAGGCAATCCCTGGTGCAATTAAAATTTGCGACGGTAGAAAATTATTTTTTGAAAAATTTACTATAGAAGAAGCAAACCCTGGCGTATTTAAAATTTGCGACAGTAAAAAATTAATTTGTGAAAAATTTACTATGGAAAAGGCAATCCCTGGCGTGAATTAAAATTTGCGACAGTAGAAAGTTATTTTTTGAAAAATTTACTATAGAAAAGGCAATCCCTGGCGTAATTAAAATTTGCGACAATAAAAAATTATTTTTTGAAAAATTTACTGTAGAAAAGGCAATCCCTGGCGCAGTTAAAATTTGCGACAGTAAAAAATTATTTTTTGAAAAATTTACTGTAGAAAAGGCAATCCCTGGCGAAATTAAAATTTGCGACAGTAGAAAATTTTTTTTTTGAAAAATTTACTATAGAAAAGGCAATCCCTGGCGCAATTAAAATTTGCGACAGTAGAAAATAATTTTTTGAAAAATTTACTATAGAAAAGGCAATCCCTGGCGCAATTAAAATTTCCTAAAGTAAAAAATTATTTTTTGAAAAATTTACTATAGAAAAGGCAATCCCTGGCGTATTTAAAATTTGCGACAGTAAAAAATTAATTTGTGAAAAATTTACTGTAGAAAAGGCAATCCCTGGCGCAATTAATATTTGCGACAGTAGAAAATTATTTTTTGAAAAATTTACTATAGAAAAGGCAATCCCTGGCGTATTTAAAATTTGCGACAGTAAAAAATTAATTTTTGAAAAATTTACTATAGAAGAGGCAATCCCTGGCGTATTTAAAATTTGCGACAGTCAAAAATTAACTTTGAAAAATTTACTATAGAAAAGGCAATCCCTGGCGTAATTACAATTTGCGACAGTAAAAAATTATTTTTGACAAATTTTCTGTAGAAAAGGCAATCCCTGGCCCAATTAAAATTTGCGACAGTAAAAAATTAATTTTTGAAAAATTTACTATAGAAAAGGCAATCCCTGGCGTAATTAAAATTTTCGACAGTAAAAAATATTTTTTGAATAATTTACTATCGAAAAGGCAATCCCTGGCGAAATTAAAATTTGCGACAGCAGAAATTTATTTTTTGAAAAATTTACCATAGAAAAGGCAATCCCTGGCGTATTTAAAATTTGCGAGAGTAGAAAATTATTTTTTGAAAAATTTACAATAGAAAAGGCAATCCCTGGCGTAATTAAAATTTGCGACAGTAAAAAATTATTTTTTGAAAAATTTACTGTAGAAAAGGCAATCCCTGGCGCAGTTAAAATTTGCGACAGTAAAAAATTATTTTTTGAAAAATTTACTGTAGAAAAGGCAATCCCTGGCGAAATTAAAATTTGCGACAGTAAAAAATTATTTTTTGAAAAATTTACTGTAGAAAAGGCAATCCCTGGCGCAGTTAAAATTTGCGACAGTAAAAACTTATTTTTTGAAAAATTTACTGTAGAAAAGGCAATCCCTGGCGTATTTAAAATTTGCGACAGTAGAAAATTATTTTTTGAAAAATTTACAATAGAAAAGGCAATCCCTGGCGTAATTAAAATTTGCGACAGTAAAAAATTATTTTTTGAAAAATTTACTGTAGAAAAGGCAATCCCTGGCGCAGTTAAAATTTGCGACAGTAAAAAAATATTTTTTGAAAAATTTACTGTAGAAAAGGCAATCCCTGGCGAAATTAAAATTTGCGACAGTAAAAAATTATTTTTTGAAAAATTTACTGTAGAAAAGGCAATCCCTGGCGTATTTAAAATTTGCGACAGTAAAACAATAATTTTTGAAAAATTTACGACAGTAAAAAATTATTTTTTGAAAAATTTACTCTAGAAAAGGCAATCCCTGGCGCAATTAAAATTTGCGACAGTAAAAAATTTATTTTTTGAAAAATTTACTATAGAAAAGGCAATCCCTGGCGTATTTAAAATTTGTGACAGTAAAAAATTAATTTGTGAAAAATTTACTGTAGAAAAGGCAATCCCTGGCGCAATTAATATTTGCGACTGTAGAAAATTATTTTTTGAAAAATTTACTATAAAAAAGGCAATCCCTGTCGTGAATTAAAATTTGCGACAGTAGAAAATTATTTTTTGAAAAATTTACTGTAGAAAAGGCAATCCCTGGCGTAATTAAAATTTGCGACAGTAAAAAATTATTTTTTGAAAAATTTACTGTAGAAAAGGCAATCCCTGGCGCAGTTAAAATTTGCGACAGTAAAAAATTATTTTTTGAAAAATTTACTGTAGACAAGGCAATCCCTGGCGCAATTAAAATTTGCGACAGAAGAAAATAATTTTTCGAAAAATTTACTATAGAAAAGGCAATCCCTGGCGCATTTAAAATTTTCTACAGTAAAAAATTATTTTTTGCAAACCTTACTATAGAAGAGGCAATCCCTGGCGTATTTAAAATTTGCGACAGTAAAAAATTAATTTGTGAAAAATTTACTATAGAAAAGGCAATCCCTGGAGCAATTAAAACTTGCGACAGTAAAAAATTATTTTTTGAAAAATTTACTATAGAAAAGGCAATCCCTGGCGTAATTAAAATTTTCGACAGTAAAAAATTATTTTTTGAAAAATTTACTATAGAAGCTGCAATACCTGGCGTAATTAAAATTTGCGACAGTAGAAAATTATTTTTTGAAAAATTTACAATAGAAAAGGCAGTCCCTGGCGTATTTAAAATTTGCGACAGTAAAAAAATAATTTTTGAAAAATTTACGACAGTAAAAAATTATTTTTTGAAAAATTTACTCTAGAAAAGGCAATCCCTGGCGCAATTAAAATTTGCGACAGTAAAAAATTATTTTTTGAAAAATTTACTATAGAAAAGGCAATCCCTGGCGGATTTAAAATTTTCGACAGCAAAAAATTATTTTTTGAAAAATTTACTATAGAAACTGCAATACCTGGCGTAATTAAAATTTGCGAAAATAAAAAACTATTTTTTGAAAAATTACTGTAGAAAAGGCAATCCCTGGCGCAATTAAAATTTGCGACAGTAGAAAATTATTTTTTGAAAAATTTACTATAGAAAAGGCAATTCCTGGCGCAATTAAAATTTGCGACAGTAAAAAATTATTTTTTGCAAAATTTACTATAGAAAAGGCAATCCCTGGAGCAATTAAAACTTGCGACAGTAAAAAATTATTTTTTGAAAAATTTACTATAGAAAAGGCAATCCCTGGTGGATTTAAAATTTTCGACAGCAAAAAATTATTTTTTAAAAAATTTACTATAGAAAAGGCAATCCCTGGCGTAATTAAAATTTGCGACAGTAAAAAATTATTTTTTTAAAAATTTACTGTAGAAAATGCAATCCCTGGCGCAATTAAAATTTGCGACAGTAGAAAATTATTTTTTGAAAAATTTACTATAGAAAAGGCAATCCCTGGCGCAATTAAAATTTGCGACAGTAAAAAATTATTTTTTGCAAAATTTACTATAGAAAAGGCAATCCCTGGCGCAATTAAAACTTGCGACAGTAAAAAATTATTTTTTGAAAAATTTACTGTAGAAAAGGCAATCCCTGGCGCAATTAAAATTTTCTACAGCAAAAAATTATTTTTTGCAAAACTTACTATAGAAGAGGCAATCCCTGGCGCATTTAAAATTTTCTACAGTAAAAAATTATTTTTTGCAAACCTTACTATAGAAAAGGCAATCCCTGGCGTATTTAAAATTTGCGACAGTAGAAAATTATTTTTTGAAAAATTTACAATAGAAAAGGCAGTCCCTGGCGTATTTAAAATTTGCGACAGTAAAAAAATAATTTTTGAAAAATTTACGACAGTAAAAAATTATTTTTTGAAAAATTTACTCTAGAAAAGGCAATCCCTGGCGCAATTAAAATTTGCGACAGTAAAAAATTATTTTTTGAAAAATTTACTATAGAAAAGGCAATCCCTGGCGTATTTAAAATTTGTGACAGTAAAAAATTAATTTGTGAAAAATTTACTGTAGAAAAGGTAATCCCTGGCGCAATTAATATTTGCGACAGTAGAAAATTATTTTTTGAAAAATTTACTATAAAAAAGGCAATCCCTGTCGTGAATTAAAATTTGCGACAGTAGAAAATAATTTTTTGAAAAATTTACTATAGAAAAGGCAATCCCTGGCGTAATTAAAATTTGCGACAGTAAAAAATTATTTTTTGAAAAATTTACTGTAGAAAAGGCAATCCCTGACGCAGTTAAAATTTGCGACTGTAAAAAATTATTTTTTGAAAAATTTACTGTAGAAAAGGCAATCCCTGGCGAAATTAAAATTTGCGACAGTAGAAAATTATTTTTTGAAAAATTTACTATAGAAAAGGCAATCCCTGGCGCAATTAAAATTTGCGACAGTAGAAAATAATTTTTTGAAAAATTTACTATAGAAAAGGCAACCCCTGGCGCAATTAAAATTTTCTACAGTAAAAAATTATTTTTTGCAAAACTTACTATAGAAGAGGCAATCCCTGGCGTATTTAAAATTTGCGACAGTAAAAAATTAATTTGTGAAAAATTTACTATAGAAAAGGCAATCCCTGGCGCAATTAAAATTTGCGACAGTAAAAAATTATTTTTTGAAAAATTTACTATAGAAAGGCAATCCCTGGCGTATTTAAAATTTGTGACAGTAAAAAATTAATTTGTGAAAAATTTACTGTAGAAAAGGCAATCCCTGGCGTATTTAAAATTTGCGACAAAAAAAAATTAACTTTGAAAAATTTACTATAGAAAAGGCAATCCCTGGCGTAATTACAATTTGCGACAGTAAAAAATTATTTTTTGACAAATTTACTGTAGGAAAGGCAATCCCTGGCGCAATTAAAATTTGCGACAGTAAAAAATTAATTTTTGAAAAATTTACTATAGAAAAGGCAATCCCTGGCGTAATTAAAATTTTCGACAGTAAAAAATTATTTTTTGAATAATTTACTATAGAAAAGGCAATCCCTGGCGAAATTAAAATTTGCGACAGCAAAAATTTATTTTTTGAAAAATTTACCATAGAAAAGGCAATCCCTGGCGTATTTAAAATTTGCGACAGTAGAAAATTATTTTTTGAAAAATTTACTATAGAAAAGGCAATCCCTGGCGTATTTAAAATTTGCGACAGTAAAAAAATAATTTTTGAAAAATTTACGACAGTAAAAAATTATTTTTTGAAAAATTTACTCTAGAAAAGGCAATCCCTGGCGCAATTAAAATTTGCGACAGTAAAAAATTATTTTTTGAAAAATTTACTATAGAAAAGGCAATCCCTGGCGGATTTAAAATTTTCGACAGCAAAAAATTATTTTTTGAAAAATTTACTATAGAAACTGCAATACCTGGCGTAATTAAAATTTGCGACAATAAAAAACTATTTTTTGAAAAATTTACTGTAGAAAAGGCTATCCATGGCGCAATTAAAATTTGCGACAGTAGAAAATTATTTTTTTTAAAAATTTACTATAGAAAAGGCAATCCCTGGAGCAATTAAAACTTGCGACAGTAAAAAATTATTTTTTGAAAAATTTACTATAGAAAAGGCAATCCCTGGTGGATTTAAAATTTTCGACAGCAAAAAATTATTTTTTAAAAAATTTACTATAGAAGAGGCAATCCCTGGCGTAATTAAAATTTGCGACAGTAAAAAATTATTTTTTGAAAAATTTACTGTAGAAAATGCAATCCCTGGCGCAATTAAAATTTGCGACAGTAGAAAATTATTTTTTGAAAAATTTACTATAGAAAAGGAAATCCCTGTCGTGAATTAAAATTTGCGACAGTAGAAAATTATTTTTTGAAAAATTTACTATAGAAAAGGCAATCCCTGGCGTAATTAAAATTTGCGACAGTAAAAAATTATTTTTTGAAAAATTTACTGTAGAAAAGGCAATCCCTGGGGCAGTTAAAATTTGCGACAGTAAAAAATTATTTTTTGAAAAATTTACTATACAAAAGGCAATCCCTGGCGAAATTAAAATTTGCGACAGTAGAAAATTATTTTTTGAAAAATTTACTATAGAAAAGGCAATCCCTGGCGCAATTAAAATTTGCGACACAAAAAAATTATTTTTTGAAAAATTTACTGTAGAAAAGGCAATCCCTGGCGCAGTTAAAATTTGCGACAGTAAAAAATTATTTTTTGAAAAATTTACTGTAGAAAAGGCAATCCCTGGCGAAATTAAAATTTGCGACAGTAGAAAATTATTTTTTGAAAAATTTACTATAGAAAAGGCAATCCCTGGCGCAATTAAAATTTGCGACAGTAGAAAATAATTTTTTGAAATATTTACTATAGAAAAGGCAATCCCTGGCGCAATTAAAATTTTCTACAGTAAAAAATTATTTTTTGCAAAACTTACTATAGAAGAGGCAATCCCTGGCGTATTTAAAATTTGCGACAGTAAAAAATTAATTTGTGCAAAATTTACTATAGAAAAGGAAATCCCTGGCGCAATTAAAATTTGCGACAGTAAAAAATTATTTTTTGAAAAATTTACTATAGAAAAGGCAATCCCTGGCGTATTTAAAATTTGTGACAGTAAAAAATTAATTTGTGAAAAATTTACTGTAGAAAAGGCAATCCCTGGCGCAATTAATATTTGCGACAGTAGAAAATTATTTTTTGAAAAATTTACTATAGAAAAGGCAATTCCTGGCGCAACTAAAATTTGCGACAGTAAAAAATTATTTTTTGCAAAATTTACTATAGAAAAGGCAATCCCTGGAGCAATTAAAATTTGCGACAGTAAAAAATTATTTTTTGAAAAATTTACTATAGAAAAGGCAATCCCTGGCGGATTTAAAATTTTCGACAGCAAAAAATTATTTTTTGCAAAACTTACTAGAGAAAAGGCAATCCCTGGCGCAATTAAAACTTGCGACAGTAAAAAATTATTTTTTGAAAAATTTACTGTAGAAAAGGCAATCCCTGGCGCAATTAAAATTTTCTACAGCAAAAAATGATTTTTTGCAAAACTTACTATAGAAGAGGCAATCCCTGGCGTATTTAAAATTTGCGACAGTAAAAAATTAATTTGTGAAAAATTTACTATAGAAAAGGCAATCCCTGGCGCAATTAAAATTTGCGACAGTAGAAAATTATTTTTTGAAAAATTTTCTATAAAAAAGGCAATCCCTGTCGTGAATTAAAATTTGCGACAGTAGAAAATTATTTTTTGAAAAATTTACTATAGAAAAGGCAATCCCTGGCGTAATTAAAATTTGCGACAGTAAAAAATTATTTTTTGAAAAATTTACTGTAGAAAAGGCATTCCCTGGCGCAGTTAAAATTTGCGACAGTAAAAAATTATTTTTTGAAAAATTTACTGTAGAAAAGGCAATCCCTGGCGCAGTTAAAATTTGCGACAGGAAAAAATTATTTTTTGAAAAATTTACTATAGAAAAGGCAATCCCTGGCGAAATTAAAATTTGCGACAGTAAAAAATTATTTTTTGAAAAATTTACTGTAGAAAAGGCAATCCCTGGCGAAATTAAAATTTGCGACAGTAAAAAATTATTTTTTGAAAAATTTACTATAGAAAAGGCAATCCCTGGCGCAATTAAAATTTTCTACAGTAAAAAATTATTTTTTTGCAAAACTTACTATAGAAGAGGCAATCCCTGGCGTATTTAAAATTTGCGACAGTAGAAAATTAATTTGTGAAAAATTTACTATAGAAAAGGCAATCCCTGGCGCAATTAAAATTTGCGACAGTAAAAAATTATTTTTTGAAAAATTTACTATAGAAAAGGCAATCCCTGGCGTATTTAAAATTTGTGACAGTAAAAAATTAATTTGTGAAAAATTTACTGTAGAGAAGGCAATCCCTGGCGCAATTAATATTTGCGACAGTAGAAAATTATTTTTTGAAAAATTTACTATAGAAAAGGCAATCCCTGGCGTATTTAAAATTTGCGGCAGTAAAAACTTAATTTTTGAAAAATTTACTATAGAAGAGGCAATCCCTGGCGTATTTAAAATTTGCGACAGTAAAAAATTAACTTTGAAAAGTTTACTATAGAAAAGGCAATCCCTGGAGTAATTACAATTTGCGACAGTAAAAAATTATTTTTTGACAAATTTACTATAGAAAAGGCAATCCCTGGCGCAATTAAAATTTGCGACAGTAAAAAATTAATTTTTGAAAAATTTACTATAGAAAAGGCAATCCCTGGCGTATTTAAAATTTGCGACAGTAAAAAAATAATTTTTGAAAAATTTACGACAGTAAAAAATTATTTTTTGAAAAATTTACTCTAGAAAAGGCAATCCCTGGCGCAATTAAAATTTGCGACAGTAAAAAAATAATTTTTGAAAAATTTACGACAATAAAAAACTATTTTTTGAAAAATTTACTGTAGAAAAGGCAATCCCTGGCGCAATTAAAATTTGCGACAGTAGAAAATTATTTTTTGAAAAATTTTCTATAGAAAAGCAATCCCTGGCGTTATTAAAATTTGCGACAGTAAAAAATTATTTTTTGAAAAATTTTCTGTAGAAAAGGCAATCCCTGGCTCAATTAAAATTTGCGACAGTAAAAAATTATTTTTTGAAAGATTTACTATAGAAAGGCAATCCCTGGCGGGTTTAAAATTTTCGACAGCAAAAAATTATTTTTTCAAAAATTTACTATAGAAAAGGCAATCCCTGGCGTAATTAAAATTTGCGACAGTAAAAAATTTACTGTAGAAAAGGCAATCCTTGGCGCAATTAAAATTTGCTACAGTAGAAAATTATTTTTTGAAAAATTTACTATAGAAAACGCAATCCCTGGCGCAATTAAAATTTGCGACAGTAAAAAATTATTTTCTGCAAAATTTACTATAGAAAGGCAATCCCTGGCGCAATTAAAACTTGCGACAGTAAACAATTATTTTTTGAAAAATTTACTGTAGAAAAGGCAGTCCCTGGCGCAATTAAAATTAGCGACAGCAAAAAATTATTTTTTTAAAAATTTACTATAGAAAAGGCAATCCCCGGCGTAATTAAAATTTTCGACAGTAAAAAATTATTTTTTGAAAAATTTACTATAGAAAAGGCAATACCTGGCGCAATTAAAATTTTCGACAGTAAAAAATTATTTTTTGCAAAATTTACTATAGAAGAGGCAATCCCTGGCGTATTTAAAAATTGCGACAGTAAAAAATTAATTTGTGAAAAATTTACTATAGAAAAGGCAATCCCTGGCGTAATTAAAATTTGCGACAGTAGAAAGTTACTTTTTGGAAAATTTACTATAGAAGAGGCAATCCCTGGCGCAATTAAAATTTGCGACAATAGAAAACTATTTTTTGAAAAATTTACTATAGAAAAGGCAATCCCTGGCGCAATTAAAACTTGCGACAGTAAAAAATTATTTTTTGAAAAATTTACTATAGAAAAGGCAATCCCTAGCGTAATTAAAATTTGCGACAGTAGAAAATTACTTTTTGCAAAATTTACTATAGAAGAGGCAATCCCTGGCGCAATTAAAATTTGCGACAGTAGAAAACTATTTTTTGAAAAATTTACTATAGAAAAGGCAATCCCTGGCGCAATTAAAACTTGCGACAGTAAAAAATTATTTTTTGAAAAATTTACTGTAGAAAAGGAAATCCCTGGCGCAATTAAAATTTGCGACAGCAAAAAAATATTTTTTGGAAAATTTACTATAGAAAAGGCAATCCCTGGCGCAATTAAAATTTGCGACAGTAAAAAATTATTTTTTGAAAAATTTACTATAGAAAAGGCAATCCCTGGCGTAATTAAAATTTGCGACAGTAGAAAACAATTTTTTGAAAAATTTACTATAGAAAAGGCAATCCCTGGCGGATTTAAAATTTTCGACAGTAAAAAATTATTTTTTGAATAATTTACTGTAGAAAAGGCAATCCCTGGCGCAATTAATATTTGCGACAGTAGAAAATTATTTTTTGAAAAATTTACTATAGAAAAGGCAACCCCTGGCGTATTTAAAATTTGCGACAGTAAAACATTAATTTTTGAAAAATTTACTATAGAAGAGGCAATCCCTGGCGTATTTAAAATTTGCGACAGTAAAAAATTAACTTTGAAAAATTTACTATAGAAAAGGCAATCCCTGGCGTAATTACAATTTGCGACAGTAAAAAATTAATTTTTGAAAAATTTACAATAGAAAAGGCAGTCCCTGGCGTATTTAAAATTTGCGACAGTAAAAAAATAATTTTTGAAAAATTTACGACAGTAAAAAATTATTTTTTGAAAAATTTACTCTAGAAAAGGCAATCCCTGGCGCAATTAAAATTTGCGACAGTAAAAAATTATTTTTTGAGAAATTTACTATAGAAAAGGCAATCCCTGGCGTATTTAAAATTTGTGACAGTAAAAAATTAATTTGTGAAAAATTGACTGTAGAAAAGGCAATCCCTGGCGCAATTAATATTTGCGACAGTAGAAAATTATTTTTTGAAAAATTTACTATAAAAAAGGCAATCTTTGTCGTGAATTAAAATTTGCGACAGTAGAAAATTATTTTTTGAAAAATTTACTGTAGAAAAGGCAATCCCTGGCGTAATTAAAATTTGCGAGAGTAAAAAATTATTTTTTGAAAAATTTACTGTAGAAAAGGCAATCCCTGGCGCAGTTAAAATTTGCGAGAGTAAAAAATTATTTTTTGAAAAATTTACTGTAGAAAAGGCAATCCCTGGCGAAATTAAAATTTGCGACAGTAGAAAATTATTTTTTGAAAAATTTACTATAAAAAAGGCAATCCCTGGCGCAATTAAAATTTGCGACAGTAGAAAATAATTTTTTGAAAAATTTACTATAGAAAAGGCAATCCCTGGCGCAATTAAAATTTTCTACAGTAAAAAATTATTTTTTGCAAACCTTACTATAGAAGAGGCAATCCCTGGCGTATTTAAAATTTGCGACAGTAAAAAATTAATTTGTGAAGAATTTACTATAGAAAAGGCAATCCCTGGCACAATTAAAATTTGCGACAGTAAAAAATTATTTTTTGAAAAATTTACTATAGAAAAGGCAATCCCTGGCGTATTTAAAATTTGTGACAGTAAAAAATTAATTTGTGAAAAATTTACTGTAGAAAAGGCAATCCCTGGCGCAATTAATATTTGCGACAGTAGAAAATTATTTTTTGAAAAATTTACTATAGAAAAGGCAATCCCTGGCGTATTTAAAATTTGCGACAGTAAAAAATTAATTTTTGAAAAATTTACTATAGAAGAGGCAATCCCTGGCGTATTTAAAATTTGCGACAGTAAAAAATTAACTTTGAAAAATTTACTATAGAAAAGGCAATCCCTGGCGTAATTACAATTTGCGACAGTAAAAAATTATTTTTTGACAAATTTACTGTAGAAAAGGCAATCCCTGGCGCAATTAAAATTTGCGACAGTAAAAAATTAATTTTTGAAAAATTTACTATAGAAAAGGCAATCCCTGGGGTAATTAAAATTTTCGACAGTAAAAAATTATTTTTTGAATAATTTACTATAGAAAAGGCAATCCCTGGCGAAATTAAAATTTGCGACAGCAAAAATTTATTTTTTGAAAAATTTACTATAGAAAAGGCAATCCCTGGCGTATTTAAAATTTGTGACAGTAAAAAATTAATTTGTGAAAAATTTACTGTAGAAAAGGCAATCCCTGGCGCAATTAATATTTGCGACAGTAGAAAATTATTTTTTGAAAAATTTACTATAAAAAAGGCAATCCCTGTCGTGAATTAAAATTCGCGACAGTAGAAAATTATTTTTTGAAAAATTTACTATAGAAAAGGCAATCCCTGGCGTAATTAAAATTTGCGACAGTAAAAAATTATTTTTTGAAAAATTTACTGTAGAAAAGGCAATCCCTGGCGCAGTTAAAATTTGCGACAGTAAAAAATTAATTTGTGAAAAATTTACTGTAGAAAAGGCAATCCCTGGCGCAATTAATATTTGCGACAGTAGAAAATTATTTTTTGAAAAATTTACTATAGAAAAGGCAATCCCTGGCGTATTTAAAATTTGCGACAGTAAAAAATTAATTTTTGAAAAATTTACTATAGAAGAGGCAATCCCTGGCGTATTTAAAATTTGCGACAGTAAAAAATTAACTTTGAAAAATTTACTATAGAAAAGGCAATCCCTGGCGTAATTACAATTTGCGACAGTAAAAAATTATTTTTTGACAAATTTACTGTAGAAAAGGCAATCCCTGGTGCAATTAAAATTTGCGACAGTAAAAAATTAATTTTTGAAAAATTTACTATAGAAAAGGCAATCCCTGGCGTAATTAAAATTTTCGACAGTAAAAAATTATTTTTTGAATAATTTACTATAGAAAAGGCAATCCCTGGCGAAATTAAAATTTGCGACAGCAGAAATTTATTTTTTGAAAAATTTACCATAGAAAAGGCAATCCCTGGCGTATTTAAAATTTGCGACAGTAGAAAATTATTTTTTGAAAAATTTACAATAGAAAAGGCAGTCCCTGGCGTATTTAAAATTTGCGACAGTAAAAAAATAATTTTTGAAAAATTTACGACAGTAAAAAATTATTTTTTGAAAAATTTACTCTAGAAAAGGCAATCCCTGGCGCAATTAAAATTTGCGACAGTAAAAAATTATTTTTTGAAAAATTTACTATAGAAAAGGCAATCCCTGGCGTATTTAAAATTTATGACAGTAAAAAATTAATTTGTGAAAAATTTACTGTAGAAAAGGCAATCCCTGGCGCAATTAATATTTGCGACAGTAGAAAATTATTTTTTGAAAAATTTACTATAAAAAAGGCAATACCTGTCGTGAATTAAAATTTGCGACAGTAGAAAATTATTTTTTGAAAAATTTACTATAGAAAAGGCAATCCCTGGCGTAATTAAAATTTGCGACACTAAAAAATTATTTTTTGAAAAATTTACTGTAGAAAAGGCAATCCCTGACGCAATTAAAATTTTCTACAGTAAAAAATTATTTTTTGCAAAACTAACTATAGAAGAGGCAATCCCTGGCGTATTTAAAATTTGCGACAGTAAAAAATTAATTTGTGAAAAATTTACTATAGAAAAGGCAATCCCTGGCGCAATTAAAATTTGCGACAGTAAAAAATTATTTTTTGAAAAATTTACTATAGAAAAGGCAATCCCTGGCGTATTTAAAATTTGTGACAGTAAAAAATTAATTTGTGAAAAATTTACTGTAGACAAGGCAATCCCTGGCGCAATTAATATTTGCGACAGTAGAAAATTTTTTTTGAAAAATTTACTATAGAAAAGGCAATCCCTGGCGTATTTAAAATTTGCGACAGTAAAAAATTAATTTTTAAAAATTTACTATAGAAGAGGCAATCCCTGGCGTATTTAAAATTTGCGACAGTAAAAAATTAACTTTGAAAAATTTACTATAGAAAAGGCAATCCCTGGCGTAATTACAATTTGCGACAGTAAAAAATTATTTTTTGACAAATTTACTGTAGAAAAGGCAATCCCTGGCGCAATTAAAATTTGCGATAGTAAAAAATTAATTTTTGAAAAATTTACTATAGAAAAGGCAATCCCTGGCGTAATTAAAATTTTCGACAGTAAAAAATTATTTTTTGAATAATTTACTATAGAAAAGGCAATCCCTGGCGAAATTAAAATTTGCGACAGCAAAAATTTATTTTTTGAAAAATTTACCATAGAAAAGGCAATCCCTGGCGTATTTAAAATTTGCGACAGTAGAAAATTATTTTTTGAAAAATTTACTATAGAAAAGGCAATCCCTGGCGTATTTAAAATTTGCGACAGTAAAAAAATAATTTTTGAAAAATTTACGACAGTAAAAAATTATTTTTTGAAAAATTTACTCTAGAAAAGGCAATCCCTGGCGCAATTAAAATTTGCGACAGTAAAAAATTATTTTTTGAAAAATTTACTATGGAAAAGGCAATCCCTGGCGGATTTAAAATTTTCGACAGCAAAAAATTATTTTTTGAATAATTTACTATAGAAACGGCAATACCTGGCGTAATTAAAATTTGCGACAATAAAAAACTATTTTTTGAAAAATTTACTGTAGAAAAGGCAATCCCTGGCGCAATTAAAATTTGCGACAGTAGAAAATTATTTTTTGAAAAATTTACTATAGAAAAGGCAATTCCTGGCGCAATTAAAATTTGCGACAGTAAAAAATTATTTTTTGCAAAATTTACTATAGAAAAGGCAATCCCTGGAGCAATTAAAACTTTCGACAGTAAAAAATTATTTTTTGAAAAATTTACTATAGAAAAGGCAATCCCTGGTGGATTTAAAATTTTCGACAGCAAAAAATTATTTTTTAAAAAATTTACTATAGAAAAGGCAATCCCTGGCGTAATTAAAACTTGCGACAGTAAAAAATTATTTTTTGAAAAATTTACTGTAGAAAATGCAATCCCTGGCGCAATTAAAATTTGCGACAGTAGAAAATTATTTTTTGAAAAATTTACTATAGAAAAGGCAATCCCTGGCGCAATTAAAATTTGCGACAGTAAAAAATTATTTTTTGCAAAATTTACTATAGAGGCAATCCCTGGCGCAATTAAAACTTGCGACAGTAAAAAATTATTTTTTGAAAAATTTACTGTAGAAAAGGCAATCCCTGGCGCAATTAAAATTTTCTACAGCAAAAAATTATTTTTTGCAAAACTTACTATAGAAGAGGCAATCCCTGGCGTATTTAAAATTTGCGACAGTAAAAAATTAATTAGTGAAAAATTTACTATAGAAAAGGCAATCCCTGGCGCAATTAAAATTTGCGACAGTAGAAAATTATTTTTTGAAAAATTTACTATAAAGAAGGCAATCCCTGTCGTGAATTAAAATTTGCGACAGTAGAAAGTTATTTTTTGAAAAATTTACTATAGAAAAGGCAATCCCTGGCGTAATTAAAATTTGCAACAGTAAAAAATTATTTTTTGAAAAATTTACTGTAGAATATGCAATCCCTGGCGCAATTAAAATTTGCGACAGTAGAAAATTATTTTTTGAAAAATTTACTATAGAAAAGGCAATCCCTGGCGCAATTAAAATTTGCGACAGTAAAAAATTATTTTTTGCAAAATTTACTATAGAAAAGGCAATCCCTGGCGCAATTAAAACTTGCGACAGTAGAAAATTATTTTTTGAAAAATTTACTATAAAAAAGGCAATCCCTGGCGCAATTAAAATTTGCGACAGTAGAAAATAATTTTTTGAAAAATTTACTATAGAAAAGGCAATCCCTGGCGCAATTAAAATTTTCTACAGTAAAAAATTATTTTTTGCAAACCTTACTATAGAAGAGGCAATCCCTGGCGTATTTAAAATTTGCGACAGTAAAAAATTAATTTGTGAAGAATTTACTATAGAAAAGGCAATCCCTGGCACAATTAAAATTTGCGACAGTAAAAAATTATTTTTTGAAAAATTTACTATAGAAAAGGCAATCCCTGGCGTATTTAAAATTTGTGACAGTAAAAAATTAATTTGTGAAAAATTTACTGTAGAAAAGGCAATCCCTGGCGCAATTAATATTTGCGACAGTAGAAAATTATTTTTTGAAAAATTTACTATAGAAAAGGCAATCCCTGGCGTATTTAAAATTTGCGACAGTAAAAAATTAATTTTTGAAAAATTTACTATAGAAGAGGCAATCCCTGGCGTATTTAAAATTTGCGACAGTAAAAAATTAACTTTGAAAAATTTACTATAGAAAAGGCAATCCCTGGCGTAATTACAATTTGCGACAGTAAAAAATTATTTTTTGACAAATTTACTGTAGAAAAGGCAATCCCTGGCGCAATTAAAATTTGCGACAGTAAAAAATTAATTTTTGAAAAATTTACTATAGAAAAGGCAATCCCTGGCGTAATTAAAATTTTCGACAGTAAAAAATTATTTTTTGAATAATTTACTATAGAAAAGGCAATCCCTGGCGAAATTAAAATTTGCGACAGCAAAAATTTACTATAGAAAAGGCAATCCCTGGCGTATTTAAAATTTGTGACAGTAAAAAATTAATTTGTGAAAAATTTACTGTAGAAAAGGCAATCCCTGGCGCAATTAATATTTGCGACAGTAGAAAATTATTTTTTGAAAAATTTACTATAAAAAAGGCAATCCCTGTCGTGAATTAAAATTCGCGACAGTAGAAAATTATTTTTTGAAAAATTTACTATAGAAAAGGCAATCCCTGGCGTAATTAAAATTTGCGACAGTAAAAAATTATTTTTTGAAAAATTTACTGTAGAAAAGGCAATCCCTGGCGCAGTTAAAATTTGCGACAGTAAAAAATTAATTTGTGAAAAATTTACTGTAGAAAAGGCAATCCCTGGCGCAATTAATATTTGCGACAGTAGAAAATTATTTTTTGAAAAATTTACTATAGAAAAGGCAATCCCTGGCGTATTTAAAATTTGCGACAGTAAAAAATTAATTTTTGAAAAATTTACTATAGAAGAGGCAATCCCTGGCGTATTTAAAATTTGCGACAGTAAAAAATTAACTTTGAAAAATTTACTATAGAAAAGGCAATCCCTGGCGTAATTACAATTTGCGACAGTAAAAAATTATTTTTTGACAAATTTACTGTAGAAAAGGCAATCCCTGGCGCAATTAAAATTTGCGACAGTAAAAAATTAATTTTTGAAAAATTTACTATAGAAAAGGCAATCCCTGGCGTAATTAAAATTTTCGACAGTAAAAAATTATTTTTTGAATAATTTACTATAGAAAAGGCAATCCCTGGCGAAATTAAAATTTGCGACAGCAGAAATTTATTTTTTGAAAAATTTACCATAGAAAGGCAATCCCTGGCGTATTTAAAATTTGCGACAGTAGAAAATTATTTTTTGAAAAATTTACAATAGAAAAGGCAGTCCCTGGCGTATTTAAAATTTGCGACAGTAAAAAAATAATTTTTGAAAAATTTACGACAGTAAAAAATTATTTTTTGAAAAATTTACTCTAGAAAAGGCAATCCCTGGCGCAATTAAAATTTGCGACAGTAAAAAATTATTTTTTGAAAAATTTACTATAGAAAAGGCAATCCCTGGCGTATTTAAAATTTGTGACAGTAAAAAATTAATTTGTGAAAAATTTACTGTAGAAAAGGCAATCCCTGGCGCAATTAATATTTTCGACAGTAGAAAATTATTTTTTGAAAAATTTACTATAAAAAAGGCAATACCTGTCGTGAATTAAAATTTGCGACAGTAGAAAATTATTTTTTGAAAAATTTACTATAGAAAAGGCAATCCCTGGCGTAATTAAAATTTGCGACACTAAAAAATTATTTTTTGAAAAATTTACTGTAGAAAAGGCAATCCCTGACGCAATTAAAATTTTCTACAGTAAAAAATTATTTTTTGCAAAACTAACTATAGAAGAGGCAATCCCTGGCGTATTTAAAATTTGCGACAGTAAAAAATTAATTTGTGAAAAATTTACTATAGAAAAGGCAATCCCTGGCGCAATTAAAATTTGCGACAGAAAAAAATTATTTTTTGAAAAATTTACTATAGAAAAGGCAATCCCTGGCGTATTTAAAATTTGTGACAGTAAAAAATTAATTTGTGAAAAATTTACTGTAGACAAGGCAATCCCTGGCGCAATTAATATTTGCGACAGTAGAAAATTTTTTTTGAAAAATTTACTATAGAAAAGGCAATCCCTGGCGTATTTAAAATTTGCGACAGTAAAAAATTAATTTTTGAAAAATTTACTATAGAAGAGGCAATCCCTGGCGTATTTAAAATTTGCGACAGTAAAAAATTATTTTTTGAAAAATTTACTATAGAAAAGGCAATCCCTGGCGTAATTAAAATTTTCGACAGTAAAAAATTATTTTTTGAATAATTTACTATAGAAAAGGCAATCCCTGGCGAAATTAAAATTTGCGACAGCAGAAATTTATTTTTTGAAAAATTTACCATAGAAAGGCAATCCCTGGCGTATTTAAAATTTGCGACAGTAGAAAATTATTTTTTGAAAAATTTACAATAGAAAAGGCAGTCCCTGGCGTATTTAAAATTTGCGACAGTAAAAAAATAATTTTTGAAAAATTTACGACAGTAAAAAATTATTTTTTGAAAAATTTACTCTAGAAAAGGCAATCCCTGGCGCAATTAAAATTTGCGACAGTAAAAAATTATTTTTTGAAAAATTTACTATAGAAAAGGCAATCCCTGGCGTATTTAAAATTTGTGACAGTAAAAAATTAATTTGTGAAAAATTTACTGTAGAAAAGGCAATCCCTGGCGCAATTAATATTTTCGACAGTAGAAAATTATTTTTTGAAAAATTTACTATAAAAAAGGCAATACCTGTCGTGAATTAAAATTTGCGACAGTAGAAAATTATTTTTTGAAAAATTTACTATAGAAAAGGCAATCCCTGGCGTAATTAAAATTTGCGACACTAAAAAATTATTTTTTGAAAAATTTACTGTAGAAAAGGCAATCCCTGACGCAATTAAAATTTTCTACAGTAAAAAATTATTTTTTGCAAAACTAACTATAGAAGAGGCAATCCCTGGCGTATTTAAAATTTGCGACAGTAAAAAATTAATTTGTGAAAAATTTACTATAGAAAAGGCAATCCCTGGCGCAATTAAAATTTGCGACAGAAAAAAATTATTTTTTGAAAAATTTACTATAGAAAAGGCAATCCCTGGCGTATTTAAAATTTGTGACAGTAAAAAATTAATTTGTGAAAAATTTACTGTAGAAAAGGCAATCCCTGACGCAATTAAAATTTTCTACAGTAAAAAATTATTTTGTGCAAAACTAACTATAGAAGAGGCAATCCCTGGCGTATTTAAAATTTGCGACAGTAAAAAATTAATTTGTGAAAAATTTACTCTAGAAAAGGCAATCCCTGGCGCAATTAAAATTTGCGACAGTAAAAAATTATTTTTTGAAAAATTTACTATAGAAAAGGCAATCCCTGGCGTATTTAAAATTTGTGACAGTAAAAAATTAATTTGTGAAAAATTTACTGTAGAAAAGGCAATCCCTGGCGCAATTAATATTTTCGACAGTAGAAAATTATTTTTTGAAAAATTTACTATAAAAAAGGCAATACCTGTCGTGAATTAAAATTTGCGACAGTAGAAAATTATTTTTTGAAAAATTTACTATAGAAAAGGCAATCCCTGGCGTAATTAAAATTTGCGACACTAAAAAATTATTTTTTGAAAAATTTACTGTAGAAAAGGCAATCCCTGACGCAATTAAAATTTTCTACAGTAAAAAATTATTTTTTGCAAAACTAACTATAGAAGAGGCAATCCCTGGCGTATTTAAAATTTGCGACAGTAAAAAATTAATTTGTGAAAAATTTACTATAGAAAAGGCAATCCCTGGCGTAATTACAATTTGCGACAGTAAAAAATTATTTTTTGACAAATTTACTGTAGAAAAGGCAATCCCTGGCGCAATTAAAATTTGCGACAGTAAAAAATTAATTTTTGAAAAATTTACTATAGAAAAGGCAATCCCTGGCGTAATTAAAATTTTCGACAGTAAAAAATTATTTTTTGAATAATTTAGTATAGAAAAGGCAATCCCTGGCGAAATTAAAATTTGCGACAGCAAAAATTTATTTTTTGAAAAATTTACCATAGAAAAGGCAATCCCTGGCGTATTTAAAATTTGCGACAGTAGAAAATTATTTTTTGAAAAATTTACTATAGAAAAGGCAATCCCTGGCGTATTTAAAATTTGCGACAGTAAAAAAATAATTTTTGAAAAATTTACGACAGTAAAAAATTATTTTTTGAAAAATTTACTCTAGAAAAGGCAATCCCTGGCGCAATTAAAATTTGCGACAGTAAAAAATTATTTTTTGAAAAATTTACTATGGAAAAGGCAATCCCTGGCGGATTTAAAATTTTCGACAGCAAAAAATTATTTTTTGAATAATTTACTATAGAAACGGCAATACCTGGCGTAATTAAAATTTGAGACAATAAAAAACTATTTTTTGAAAAATTTACTGTAGAAAAGGCAATCCCTGGCGCAATTAAAATTTGCGACAGTAGAAAATTATTTTTTGAAAAATTTACTATAGAAAAGGCAATTCCAGGCGCAATTAAAATTTGCGACAGTAAAAAATTATTTTTTGCAAAATTTACTATAGAAAAGGCAATCCCTGGAGCAATTAAAACTTTCGACAGTAAAAAATTATTTTTTGAAAAATTTACTACAGAAAAGGCAATCCCTGGTGGATTTAAAATTTTCGACAGCAAAAAATTATTTTTTAAAAAATTTACTATAGAAAAGGCAATCCCTGGCGTAATTAAAACTTGCGACAGTAAAAAATTATTTTTTGAAAAATTTACTGTAGAAAATGCAATCCCTGGCGCAATTAAAATTTGCGACAGTAGAAAATTATTTTTTGAAAAATTTACTATAGAAAAGGCAATCCCTGGCGCAATTAAAATTTGCGACAGTAAAAAATTATTTTTTGCAAAATTTACTATAGAAAAGGCAATCCCTGGCGCAATTAAAACTTGCGACAGTAAAAAATTATTTTTTGAAAAATTTACTGTAGAAAAGGCAATCCCTGGCGCAATTAAAATTTTCTACAGCAAAAAATTATTTTTTGCAAAACTTACTATAGAAGAGGCAATCCCTGGCGTATTTAAAATTTGCGACAGTAAAAAATTAATTTGTGAAAAATTTACTATAGAAAAGGCAATCCCTGGCGCAATTAAAATTTGCGACAGTAGAAAATTATTTTTTGAAAAATTTACTATAAAAAAGGCAATCCCTGTCGTGAATTAAAATTTGCGACAGTAGAAAATTATTTTTTGAAAAATTTACTATAGAAAAGGCAATCCCTGGCGTAATTAAAATTTGCGACAGTAAAAAATTATTTTTTGAAAAATTTACTGTAGAATATGCAATCCCTGGCGCAATTAAAATTTGCGACAGTAGAAAATTATTTTTTGAAAAATTTACTATAGAAAAGGCAATCCCTGGCGCAATTAAAATTTGCGACAGTAAAAAATTATTTTTTGCAAAATTTACTATAGAAAAGGCAATCCCTGGCGCAATTAAAACTTGCGACAGTAAAAAATTATTTTTTGAAAAATTTACTGTAGAAAACGCAATCCCTGGCGCAATTAAAATTTTCTACAGCAAAAAATGATTTTTTGCAAAACTTACTATAGAAGAGGCAATCCCTGGCGTATTTAAAATTTGCGACAGTAAAAAATTAATTTGTGAAAAATTTACTATATAAAAGGCAATCCCTGGCGCAATTAAAATTTGCGACAGTAGAAAATTATTTTTTGAAAAATTTACTATAAAAAAGGCAATCCCTGTCGTGAATTAAAATTTGCGACAGTAGAAAATTATTTTTTGAAAAATTTACTATAGAAAAGGCAACCCCTGGCGTAATTAAATTTTGCGACAGTAAAAAATTATTTTTTGAAAAATTTACTGTAGAAAAGGCAATCCCTGGCGCAGTTAAAATTTGCGACAGTAAAAAATTATTTTTTGAAAAATTTACTGTAGAAAAGGCAATCCCTGGCGCAGTTAAAATTTGCGACAGGAAAAAATTATTTTTTGAAAAATTTACTGTAGAAAAGGCAATCCCTGGCGAAATTAAAATTTGCGACAGTAGAAAATAATTTTTTGAAAAATTTACTATAGAAAAGGCAATCCCTGTCGCAATTAAAATTTGCGACAGTAGAAAATAATTTTATGAAAAATTTACTATAGAAAAGGCAATCCCTGGCGCAATTAAAATTTTCTACAGTAAAAAATTATTTTTTGCAAAACTTACTATAGAAGAGGCAATCCCTGGCGTATTTAAAATTTGCGACAGTAAAAAATTAATTTGTGAAAAATTTACTATAGAAAAGACAATCCCTGGCGCAATTAAAATTTGCGACAGAAAAAAATTATTTTTTGAAAAATTTACTATAGAAAAGGCAATCCCTGGCGTATTTAAAATTTGTGACAGTAAAAAATTAATTTGTGAAAAATTTACTGTAGAAAAGGCAATCCCTGGCGCAATTAATATTTGTGACAGTAGAAAATTATTTTTTGAAAAATTTACTATAGAAAAGGCAATCCCTGGCGTATGTAAAATTTGCGACAGTAAAAACTTAATTTTTGAAAAATTTACTATAGAAGAGGCAATCCCTGGCGTATTTAAAATTTGCGACAGTAAAAAATTAACTTTGAAAAATTTACTATAGAAAAGGCAAGCCCTGGCGTAATTACAATTTGCGACAGTAAAAAATTATTTTTTGACAAATTTACTATAGAAAAGGCAATCCCTGGCGCAATTAAAATTTGCGACAGTAAAAAATTAATTTTTGAAAAATTTACTATAGAAAAGGCAATCCCTGGCGTAATTAAAATTTTCGACAGTAAAAAATTATTTTTTGAATAATTTACTATAGAAAAGGCAATCCCTGGCGAAATTAAAATTTGCGACAGCAAAAATTTATTTTTTGAAAAATTTACCATAGAAAAGGCAATCCCTGGCGTAATTAAAATTTGAGACAGTAGAAAATTTATTTTTGAAAAATTTACTATAGAAAAGGCAATCCCTGGCGTATTTAAAATTTGCGACAGTAAAAAAATAATTTTTGAAAAATTTACGACAGTAAAAAATTATTTTTTGAAAAATTTACTCTAGAAAAGGCAATCCCTGGCGCAATTAAAATTTGCGACAGTAAAAAATTATTTTTTGAAAAATTTACTATAGAAACGGCAATCCCTGGCGGATTTAAAATTTTCGACAGCAAAAAAATATTTTTTGAAAAATTTACTATAGAAACGGCAATCCCTGGCCTAATTAAAATTTGCGACAATAAAAAACTATTTTTTGAAAAATTTACTGTAGAAAAGGCAATCCCTGGCGCAATTAAAATTTGCGACAGTAGAAAATTATTTTTTGAAAAATTTACTATAGAAAAGCAATCCCTGGCGTAATTAAAATTTGCGACAATAAAAAATTATTTTTTGAAAAATTTTCTGTAGAAAAGGCAATCCCTGGCTCAATTAAAATTTGCGACAGTAAAAGATTATCTTTTGAAAGATTTACTATAGAAAGGCAATCCCTGGCGGGTTTAAAATTTTCGACAGCAAAAAATTATTTTTTCAAAAATTTACTATAGAAAAGGCAATCCCTGGCGTAATTAAAATTTGCGACAGTAAAAAATTTACTGTAGAAAAGGCAATCCTTGGCGCAATTAAAATTTGCTACAGTAGAAAATTATTTTTTGAAAAATTTACTATAGAAAAGGCAATCCCTGGCGTAATTCAAATTTGCGACAGTAAAAAATTATTTTTTGCAAAATTTACTATAGAAAAGGCAATCCCTGGCGCAATTAAAACTTGCGACAGTAAAAAATTATTTTTTGAAAAATTTACTGTAGAAAAGGCAATTCCTGGCGCAATTAAAATTAGCGACAGCAAAAAATTATTTTTTGAAAAATTTACTATAGAAAAGGCAATCCCCGGCGTAATTAAAATTTTCGACAGTAAAAAATTATTTTTTGAAAAATTTACTATAGAAAAGGCAATACCTGGCGCAATTAAAATTTTCGACAGTAAAAAATTATTTTTTGCAAAATTTACTATAGAAGAGGCAATCCCTGGCGTATTTAAAATTTGCGACAGTAAAAAATTAATTTGTGAAAAATTTACTATAGAAAAGGCAATCCCTGGCGTAGTTAAAATTTGCGACAGTAGAAAGTTATTTTTTTGAAAATTTACTATAGAAGAGGCAATCCCTGGCGCAATTAAAATTTGCGACAATAGAAAACTATTTTTTGAAAAATTTACTATAGAAAAGGCAATCCCTGGCGCAATTAAAACTTGCGACAGTAAAAAATTATTTTTTGAAAAATTTACTATAGAAAAGGCAATCCCTAGCGTAATTAAAATTTGCGACAGTAGAAAATTATTTTTTGCAAAATTTACTATAGAAGAGGCAATCCCTGGCGCAATTAAAATTTTCGACAGTAGAAAACTATTTTTTGAAAAATTTACTATAGAAAAGGCAATCCCTGGCGCAATTAAAACTTGCGACAGTAAAAAAATATTTTTTGAAAAATTTACTGTAGAAAAGGAAATCCCTGGCGCAATTAAACTTTGCGACAGCAAAAAATTATTTTTTGAAAAATTTACTATAGAAAAGGCAATCCCTGGCGCAATTAAAATTTGCGACAGTAAAAAATTATTTTTTGAAAAATTTACTATAGAAAAGGCAATCCCTGGCGTAATTAAAATTTGCGACAGTAGAAAACAATTTTTTGAAAAATTTACTATAGAAAAGGCAATCCCTGGCGGATTTAAAATTTTCGAAAGTAAAAAATTATTTTTTGAATAATTTACTATAGAAAAGGCAATCCCTGGCGCAATTAAAATTTGCGACAGTAAAAAATTATTTTTTGAAAAATTTACTATAGAAAAGGCAATCCCTGGCGGATTTAAAATTTTCGACAGCAAAAAATTATTTTTTGAAAAATTTACTATAGAAAAGGCAATCCCTGGCGTAATTAAAATTTGCGACAGTAAAAAATTATTTTTTTAAAACTTTACTGTAGAAAAGGCAATCCCTGGCGCAATTAAAACTTGCGACAGCAGAAAATTATTTTTTGAAAAATTTACTATAGAAAAGGCAATTCCTGGCGCAATTAAAATTTGCGACAGTAAAAAATTATTTTTTGAAAAATTTACTATAGAAAAGGCAATCCCTGGCGCAATTAAAATTTGCGACAGTAAAAAATTATTTTTTGCAAAATTTACTGTAGAAAAGGCAATCCCTGGCGCAATTAAAACTTGCGACAGTAAAAAATTATTTTTTGAAAAATTTACTGTAGAAAAGGCAATCCCTGGCGCAATTAAAATTTGCGACAGTAAAAAACTATTTTTTTAAAAATTTACTATAGAAAAGGCAATCCCTGGCGTATTTAAAATTTGCGACAGTAAAAAATTATTTTTTGCAAAATTTACTGTAGAAAAGGCAATCCCTGTCGCAGTTAAAACTTGCGACAGTAAAAAATTATTTTTTGAAAAATTTACTATAGAAAAGGCAATCCCTGGCGTATTTAAAATTTGCGACAGTAAAAAATTAATTTTTGAAAAATTTACTATAGAAGAGGCAATCCCTGGTGTATTTAAAATTTGCGACAGTAAAAAATTATTTTTTGAAAAATTTACTATAGAAAAGGCAATCCCTGGCGTAATTAAAATTTGCGACAGTAAAAAATTAATTTTTGAAAAATTTACTATAGAAAAGGCAATCCCTGTCGTAATTAAAATTTTCGACAGTAAAATATTATTTTTTGAATAATTTACCATAGAAAAGGTAATCCCTGTCGCAATTAAACTTGCGACAGAAAAAAATTATTTTTTGAAAAATTTACTATAGAAAAGGCAATCCCTGGCATATTTAAAATTTGCGACAGTAAAAAATTGTTTTTTGAAAAATTTACTGTAGAACTGGCAATCCCTGGAGTAATTAAAATTTGCGACAGTAAAAAATTATTTTTTGAAAAATTTACGATAGAAAAGGCAACCCCTGGCGTAATTAAAATTTTCGACGGTAAAAAATTATTTTTTGAATAATTTAATATAGAAAAGGCAATCCCTGGCGTATTTAAAATTTGCG
The DNA here is from genome assembly GCA_963930735.1 of Dioctria linearis. Taxonomy (NCBI): domain Eukaryota; kingdom Metazoa; phylum Arthropoda; class Insecta; order Diptera; family Asilidae; genus Dioctria; species Dioctria linearis. Next base: position 86,722 of record CAWVNZ010001004.1, read on the forward strand.
ACAGTAGAAAATTATTTTTTGAATAATTTACTGTAGAAAAGGCAATCCCTGGCGAAATTAAAATTTGCGACAGTAGAAAATTATTTTTTGAAGAATTTACTATAGAAATGGCAATCCCTGGCGCAATTAAAACTTGCGACAGTAAAAAATAATGTTTTGAAAGATTTACTATAGAAAAGGCAATCCCTGGCGTATTTAAAATTTGCGACAGTAAAAAATAATTTTTGAAAAATATACTATAGAAAAGGCAATCCCTGGCGTAATTAAAATTTGTGACAGTAAAAAATTAGTTTTGAAAAATTTACTATAGAAAAGGCAATCCCTGGCGTATTTAAAACTTGGGACAGTAAAAAATTATTTTTGAAAAATTTACTGTAGAAAAGGCAATCCCTGGCGCAATTAAAATTTGCGACAGTAAAAAATTATTTTTTGAATAATTTACTATAGAAAAGGCAAACCCTGGAGTATTTAAAATTTGCGACAGTAAAAAATTAATTTGTGAAAAATTTACTATAGAAAAGGCAATCCCTGGCGCAATTAAAATTTGCGACAGTAAAAAATTAATTTGTGAAAAATTTACCATAGAAAAGGCAATCCCTGGCGTATTTAAAATTTTCGACAGTAGAGAATTATTTTTGAAAAATTTACTATAGAAAAGGCAATATCTGGCGTATTTAAAATTTGCGACAGTAGAAAATTATTTTTTGAAAAATTTACTATAGAAAGGGCAATCCCTGGCGTATTTAAAATTTGCGACAGTAAAAAATTAATTTTTGAATAATTTACTATAGAAGAGGCAATCCCTGGCGTATTTAAAATTTGCGACAGTAAAAAATTAATTTTTGAAAAATTTACTATAGAAAAGGCAATCCCTGGCGCAATTAAAATTTGCGACAGTAAAAAATTATTTTTTGAAAATTTACTGTAGAAAATTTGCGACAATAAAAAATTAATTTTTGAAAAATTTACTATAGAAAAGGCAATCCCTGGCGTATTTAAAATTTGCGACAGTAAAAAATTAGTTTTTTGAAAAATTTACTTTAGAAAAGGAAATCCCTGGCGCAATTAAAATTTGCGACAGTAAAAAATTATTTTTTGAAAAATTTATTATAGAAAAGGCAATCCCTGGCGGATTTAAAATTTTCGACAGTAAAAAATTATTTTTTGAATAATTTACTATAGAAAAGGCAATCAATGGCGAAATTAAAATTTGCGACAGTAAAAAATTAATTTGTGAAAAATTCATTATAGAAAGGCAATCCCTGGCGTAATTAAAATTTTCGACAGCAGAAAATTATTTTTTGAAAAATTTACTATAGAAATGGCAATCCCTGGCGTATTTAAAATTTGCGACAGTAAAAAATTAATTTTTGAAAAATTTACTATAGAAGAGGCAATCCCTGTCGTATTTAAAATTTGCGACAGTAAAAAATTAATTTTTGAAAAATTTACTATAGAAAATTCAATCCCTGGCGCAATTAAAATTTGCGACAGTAAAAAATTATTTTTTGAAAAATTTACTGTAGAAAAGGCAATCCCTGGCGCAATT